>JAXGGA010002884.1:0-112804 GCA_038373865.1 Uloborus plumipes
GAGTCTAATACTTTCATATTCTTAGTAAATCAAACAAACACACACATATACACACACACACACATATATATATATATATACATATATAGCGTTCCTGTTATGCGTTTTTCAAAGGGCGCAGCACCCTGCCCCTTTTTTTAAAAGTGCTGATGCGCCCTGCCCTCTTTAGACCGGATGAGACGCGCCCTGCCCCCAACAGTAAATCCTAATGATGCGCATTGCCTTTTGTCCCGTAAACAGAGGGGAGAAAATGATGTCCCAAAGAAACACCGAAAATCATGACCTCAACACTTTCGCTCCAAATTGAACACATCGTTTGGTATGGAAAGTGGGAGGAGGGCGGGACTCAGGCCCTCTTCCTCCCCCCACACATTGCATTTGTTCCAGAAAGCAACTTTTTTTGTTCCATGTGGTCTGTTGCATTTCGTTTTGAATAACAATATGCATGATTACAGCGCAGTGCTGTAGCCGAGTCCCTTATTCCCTATGTTTAAAATAAGTATGTTTGAAGTCTTTTACCTATTATCGATCATCCTTTCTCTTTTACTGATTCATCTGGTATTTATCTCCCCCTCCCCCCTCGCAATCTCAACAAGCATAAATGAGAATGCGGAAGTGACGTCATCTACTACCTTATTTTCCTATTTTCCCCTAGGAAAGCAGCAGCTTTGTTTAAAGCTGAACTTATGCTGCTTATACGATGTAAAAGTTATTATTTTTGTCTTTTTTCAAGTACGTGTTGTGTTCATTTATTACCTAAAATAAAGCAAATTAGAGTCTGCTATGTAAAGCCACAACTACAACACCCTTGAACAGTCCTATTTTGAAAAGTACGACAGCATTTCTGCTTACTCTGCTGTTATTTTATTTTCCTAGATCCCATAACGAAGAGGAATTTATTAATGGGAAAAAAACATCAACAATAACCAACATGTCTAATTAACGAATCCAAACGAAAAACAAAAACAAAAAAAATCAATGGTTGGGAGGATGGGAAGTAGGGTTGCAGTAGAAACCAAACAATGTAGGAACGTTTTTTCATATTGAAACAGTTTTCAAATCAATGTTACTAATTCTTTGTATTGTTTTTGAACGATGTCAATACCAGTAATACAGCATAGGTGCTCACACATTAAATTTTCATCAAAGTTTTATGCGGCTTATACGCTGATGCGGCGTATCTGATGAAACAATATTTTTTTCTCCCGAATTTTGCTAAGTGCAGAGCATATGGTGGTGTGGCTAGCTTCCAGAAAATATTATAATTGGAATTTTGCAAATGGAGTTTGGGTCCAGAGTTCTCCCCCCTAAAATTTATCCAAGCCATAGCCTAAACACTGGTTTTAGGTGACTTTAAGTTAGGAAATTTGCAGGCTCTGTCCCGAAAAGGAAAAAGTAAATTTAGCCCATCTTTAACGACCCTGCGGTTGGGCAGTCCCACGAATACATGTTAAATGGAGGAGATATCTCGTCATAAACAAGCAAGGTGGTTAATAAAGGAAGAGAGAGGACTTTGTTACCCACTGACCCCTTGTTTTTTTTTTTTTTTTTTTTTTTTTAAGCTGAAATGAAAAGACCTCCCTTTTATTGTTGTCTTTGAATGATTTTTGAGAAAGCAAGTCAGGGGAGATTTCTCCCAAAATTTTGGAAATTGAAGTCTTAAAAAGTTCTTGTCTGTCTGTGATGTTGTAAAGGTGGGAGGAAAGGGTCCTTTTTTTTGTAACAGAACTTTTTTTGTAACTAAAGTCTTAAAAACATAAATTTAGCCAAACTTTGGTGAATTTAGGGTAAGGGGTTTAGCAGTTTGCGCTCTCAAAAAATATTTGTAGGTATTTGAAGAATTAAAAAGTCCTAGTTTGGGCTATATTTGACTTTGGCAAGGGTCTAAGATTTGCCCCGGTAGATATTTTTGAAATTGAAGTTCTGAACGAAGCCTAATAATAGGCACCCATATGTGATTTTAGGGGGGGGGGGGCACTAAGAAAGTTTATACATGTCAAGGGGTAGATTAAAAAAAATAAAACTTTTAATTTCTTTTTCTGTTTACAAAGTTATGAAAGAAAGATTTTGTTTTAATACTCGGATGGAACATTTTAAGAGAACTCATAATATTTTGGTTTTTTAGAAAATAGGAGGAAACTTGTTATCAGAAATACATTGTTATTAATTCCAAAAAAAAAAAAAAAACATTGCAGATTAAACTGATTAAAATATTAAAGTTAAAAAACAATTAAGTAACACACATACATCAACAAAGACAGTCGTTGAAGTGTTTTGAATGATAGTTATGCTCTAACTATTTAAAAAAGAAGACTACCAATGTCTTAAAGGGGCTCAAGCTTCTCCTTCCTTTTAAGCCCCCTTACCCAATTTTAGCTATATATATGTTTTTTTTTTTTTCGTGTGAAATTAGGAGTGGGAGTGTATAAACAATTTTTAAATGGAATGCGTATACAGATGGCTATCTTTCAGTGACTAAAGGGAGGGGAGATTTAGGAGTTCATATTTGTTTTTTTAACTCGAAACCCTAGAACTAAAAGCTCAATTTCAAGCTGTCTTTTGTTATGTTAGGGAAAAAAGGGTAACTAATGGGCGCACTTTATTATTTGTTTTATAAACAGCTATTTTTTAAAAATAAAGACTTGCTTTGAAGATATCTTAACAAAAGCATTCACAGTGAACAAAATTTATATTTCAGTTAGTAATGATGTTGATAATAAATAATCTAAAGCTACACTATTTCGTAACAGTTTTCAAAACTAGTTTTTGTCTTTTATCAAAATCAGGCCTTTTGATTTTATGAAAATGACTATAAAGATATTAATTTTGAATTGAAACTCATGCCTTATTTGTGACCAATGACTGTAAGATAAGAGACACTATTGAAGTTTGAAAGTAGAAAGTTGTAGCTCTTTTTCTTACTGGTACTAATCATTCTGAAGTTGTTTTTGAAAAATGTTTAAATTCAAAGTTGTTGGTTCAAGATTTTTAAGCGGCATTACAGATAAATATTTGATTTAATAGGTTAACCTATATTTTCTCGGAAAATATTTATCTGGTCTGTTTTTTCAGATATCACAACATCTTTTGAAACAAAATGTAATAATTTCTGCATACATTTTGAGAGTTATTAAGTGTCTTAAAAATGAATTATAGATGGTTGAATCACACCTGAAAAACAATTGTCATGAAACTTAGGTGTGACATTCTTGTTAGTGTGCTGCATAAGAGAATCAATTATCATTATTTTACAATTTAATTTTAATAGAACTGGTAAAAATCTATGTAAAGAAAAAGCTACCTTTAATAGTATGGTGTGAAAGATCACTAGATATATAATTTAATCTAAATATAAAATTTATGAGCAGTTTATTGCTAGTTTCTTCCTCTGTAATTACTTTCACAACGGTACATGAGAACATGATTTAACATGTTACGAAAGTATCTTCAGTCACATTGTGAACTTAATTGCTTGGGAAGAAAAAATTCTCACTTCGCTCATATTACCCAATGATAAAATATGAGCATGCACTCCAACCGAGATCTAATAAGAAACGTTAGGTGCTACTCAAAAAAAAAAAAAAAAATCAATACTGCCTCCAAATTTGCTAAATAAAGAAATTTACCTCCCAAATCGGTGGTTTGTCTGAGTGCCTTTATACTCCGCAAAAAGTGCCTTTTTTTCCCATGAAAAATGCCCTCGCTAAGAAATTTACCCTGCCCTTTTTTTAAAAAAATGTGAACACTATACATATATATATATATATATATATGAATATTTTTTAACTATAAACTATGAGGAAAATATTTGAGCCCACCCCCTTAAAATTTCGCATATGGGCGCCCATGGGTAGAACTGGTATGATTTGCATGCACCATAAGCTAAATTTAAAAGTTCCTTATCAATTTGGAATTGCAGCCCATAATGTCTATTTAGGAAAGGTTTTATTCTTGGAATGGAAATTATTTAAAACCATGGGTGAAAGAAAATCTCCAGGTGTTTCAAAAGAAAACATACGTCAGGGGGGAAAAGTCTCCAAAAAAGCAGATTTAGTGAAAAAAAGTAGCTTTTTGGCCTGTTTTTGCATAAAAAAGTAGCTAAAGTCGCCTTGTGTCCAAAAAAGTAGCAAAAAGTAGCATTTAAGCATCCTGTGGCAACCCTGTAGCAATGTTCCAGAAGGGGCACAAAGCTCAGTTTAACTGCATTTAAAAATCATAGGAATATATGAGGGTTTATTTGGTTTGTGCCAGATCTGGCACACCGTGCAGTGAAGGGTTAATATATAACAGTTTATGTAAAATTGAAAAGTGGACAATACAGGAGCTCAGGTAATGAGCCTCTATGAAAATGTAGAACAGTCTATTGAAAACCATTTTTATGTAAAACAAGTTTCAAAATTATCCAGGAATCAAGAAACGGTTAAATACATGTCTGACATTTGCATAGCAATTTGTGCTATTAAACCCTGATACTTAAATGGCTTTTGCGCATGGAAAAAACATTATTTTCCATTTAAGTAACATATTTGTCAAGCTTACCTGTGATAGTTTCTGAAATAATTAACAGATTGCTTTCTCACAGATTCCTGCAAATCTTCTGAACGACTTCCACAGAAATCTTCACCGATATCAATGAGTCTAAAAAAAAAGTAATATTTGATTATATTTTTACAGAGCAATCATAAAGTATGTAAAATATGCAAAAGTGTATTAACTTTTCTCAGTCAAAAACTATAGATCAATTTAAATATCCATTACGGCTCAACTTCCTATCACATAAGTACTTTTGCAGAAACTATTTAAACTTACGTTCATGAAAAAATTTGTTTCTGAATGTCTCTAGTTTACAGTTCTAGATTTATGTTAACATTACAAAATGTGAACAAAATATCTACTTAAACCCGTCAAACCTGATAAGCAATAAACTGAGCTTTAGTTCTTGAAATCTGTAATATTGTATCACATCGTCAGGTTTTTCAGTTCTTCGATCATTTTGCAACCTATCATTTACGATCGCTTAACGATAATCTCCCGCGTTTTTTTTCTACAACTTTTTAATTTTTCCCCAGAACACCTTCCCTTTTTAATATTTTTACTGCCCTTAATTTTCTGCTCATTTACATGTATCATTTATGCATTTTCGGTAAAATTAACGCGTTTTCGAATCGCGATTTTCCTAATTCCCTTTTTTCAAAATTTCGGTTTTTTTTGCCTTTCCCGTCTTTAGCCCCATCTTGAGCGAATTTCTTCTCCGTTTATTCCCCCAGCTGGGTTGTTCTTTGAGGGCAAAATTTGACCCACGCTACACCCCATTGGCCAAAACTCCCCCTCATGCATTCTTCAGGACATTGACTTCTAACCGACGCTTTTTTGCGATTGGCCCGCTCAAGGTCAAGCGCAGGAGCCTGGTGTTCGGAGCGCGCGAATTTCGGCAGATCGGCTGCGATTTTGCTGCAACGAGAAGCTCTCGTGGAGCTTAAAATTCTCTCGGCTTTTTTTCTCACTTACTTCCCGCCTTTTCGACATTGCCATGGCGGCAGAGGAGAGCAGTGAGGGAGGAGGCGAAAGCCCCGACGTGAAATTACAAACTTTCATGCTTTTATAATACCGCAAATGAAATTATCCATAAAGAAAAAGAAAACGTCAGATATGTCTTCGCTACACTGATAAATCAAATGGATCTGTTAAGATCTGCGCCTCTCCTTTTTGCGTTTCCGCTGCTCGGCGTCGATGAGCGCTCTTCTCATCTGCCAGTTACTTTATCATGCCGAACCTGGAGGATCTAGATGCTTGACGTGCGCCTAGTGACCCAATGTTGAGCCCACGCAAGAATTCCGATGACTAGCATTCTTCACTTCGTCGCTTCCCGCTTCTGGTTTTAACTTGCGGATTTTGCCGCCAGCCCCTTTTTTTTCCGACATCGTCTCCATGCAGAATAATTCCGTTGTGGATCGGGAGATTCGGCGAATTGGACGACTTTGCCCGCAAGATGTTCCGTTTCTTCAATAAGTCCAGCTACGAACTTTCATCGAACTCTTCAACCATAAGAACTTGAATTAGCCGTTTTTTTTTTCTCTTCATGCAACGATGTTTGATTTATAAGTAAACCTTTTTAATTACATACGTGAAACACTTGTCGAGATATGTCAAGTTATTTTAGATGTTCCTCGTTTGTCAAAAGGATCCTTTTTAAAGTTGAATAAGTCGTTTTTCTTTTTTGTGAAATGTAAAGGAGATGGATGCCAAGAAATAAAAGATGATATGAGCGCAGATGCTTGTATGTTTTTCTTTGAATTTTGACATGCATTGATAAAAACAACAGAGGGGTAAGTCACCTTTTTTTCTATTTTTTTATTTGGATTTTCAAACATGAAGGGCACCCAGGGCTGTCGTAGGCCTGGCATTATTGCGGTAAATTTTTTTTCACTTTGTCACTTCCACTTACGTTTCGGCCTTTAACTTGTTTAACTTTTCTTTGAATTTTTAGGGAATATTTTCCCGTTAATTATTTTTTTTGTTTAAGATTGCTAAATTTTAAATGTAACTAATTGCATCTCAAAATGATGCGCTTCACGTCACAAAATCATCTTAGTATTTTCATCTATTAGAGAGAAGTTGAACAATAAATGTTAGTTGAAATGTTGAAGAAAAGAAACAACTGATTAAACTGTCCTTCAAAACTTGTTGGGTAAAATATGTAGGATTGTGTGTTTGTTGCAGATATGTAACTGGATAATATGAAGCACTAATCAGTTGAAGAGCAAAAGCTCCCCCCCCCCCCCAATAACTCAATGCTGAAGCCAATGCAATAAAAAAAGAGTGACTCTTTGATTGAAAAAAAAATGTCAAGGACTCAAAATAACATGACATCAAGCATACACACAACATAAAATGTAACCTGAAAATTTAATGTCTTTAATTAAACTTAAATTTTTGCATTCTCAACATACTAACCTTTGAATTAAAGCTAAAATGTGAATAAATTCATCAAATTTGAAAGGAGACAAATCGGATGCCAGAAGGTATCCCTTCACTTTCTGCTGAACATCTTGCCAGATCCTCAACAACCCATGCTCCAGTTTTTGTTTGGTGTAAGTCCGATTAAAAGACGACTCCACAGTTGAAACAGAAGAATTTTCTAAAAACATATTTAATTTTAAAAAATGTAGGAGGAATGAGAGATGGATCAAAAATAAAGTGAATACAACTTCCTTTTGCTGCTCCTTAAACTTTTCGCTTGAAAAGATATTGTAAACCAAAACTAATTGCTTAAGTAATTATTTTTTATTTGAAAACTCTACAAAGTATACAATTCAGATGAAGGAGCATTCGAGTTATAAAGCTGTCGGGAATTGACTGTACATATCGTCGACACCATGCTAAACTAACGAATGTGAAAATTGGCAATTTTCAGGAGAGCCAAAACACTGCATATAACTTTTTCCCACCTGACGTGTTTGGTTATTTTCAATTTTTAAGCTTTTATAGATATCTTGAAGTGTAAAAGTATTGCTCGAAGGTATCATTTTAATTTTAATTATTTGTAAAATTTGAACTTGAAAAACGAACTTGAAAAATGCGATTTTTCACATTCGTTAGTTTAGCATGGTGCCGACGATATTAAGTGCATTTATTTAAGCTGTTGAATAAAAATATTGCAATATTTGACAAGTTTAAAATAAATAAATAAATAAAAAGCACACATACACACATTAAAGGCTACACAACCATTAATCCTTAGTATCTAGCCTTTTTATATGATTGTTGCAGGGTTTCAGATGCTTACCAACTTTGAATTCATAAGTGCTCTTTTTATACAGCAACATTATTACTTCGTGTGATTTTCTTAGTGGATGAACATTTTGACTTAGCCAAATTTATAATCATAAAACAATTCTGCCAAAGGAATTTAAGGTATTTTTTAACCAATGATTTCTACTTTCTATTACTATAAACATTTAGTAAATTAGATTGATGAGCAAAATCTTTCAGAAAAAAAATGTTATAAATAAGAATAAATGAACATTCCATTCCTTTCATAAAACAGAAAATATTTCATTAGCGGAAGATATTACCTTTTTCTCCCGATTTTATACATTCGTCATTAATTTCATGCCATTCAATAATGTGCCAGTAGCTTCGCATGATTTGCCACAATGCTTTACACAATGCTGCTAAGCAAGCAGAGAAGTTGTCTGAATTGACTAACTAGGAAAAAAATGGAAACAGATCAGTTAAATCTAAACCATTTCAAAGCTTTTTCATAGTAAGTATCACACTTATCAGGTATGGAGAAGAAACTGAAAATAAGAGGGAAGAAAAAGCTCCCTTGCTTTTGATTTATGTAATTTTAAGAGAACAACTAATCAGAATAACAAAATGCGCAAACAATATTTTGACATGTATAAATCTATAAGTTAACAAAATTTTTAAGAGTTTGTTTTTCAAAATTAAATTCATCTTGAGAAAAAATACACAAAGAAAGTAAATACAAAGCGTGGATTAGCAAAAAAGCACTTCTAGTATGAAAAAAAATAATTTTTTATGTATTTAAATTACTGAAAGAAAGAAAATGAGAGAGGAAAAAAATATTATGAAATTAAAAATCTAATTAATAATAAACAGAAATGGATGTCTGTTAACAAATGTTACATTACTCAAACTTTTTCTTCAACCAGAATACCTGGATTCCTCAATTAAAAAACCCTGAAACTTCGGGTAGCCCCAAAAAACCTCACTCCCAGACTTTGTACAACAGATGTGATTTTTTTCAAAATGTATAGCGATGGAATATGGAATACTGGGGCCCAAATTAAAGCAAACAATTTCGATAGACACTTTTTCAACATTTTCTTTTTTAAGTTAGAACCATAAAAAGTTTTTAGCGCAGAAAAAATACGGCAATTAAAAGTTAAAAGTGTCAATATTACATTAAAATAGAAAATTAATGTAAGAAAACCTAATTAATAGCTTATTGTTGCATTCAATAGCACTGGCTTTTCATTTTTCACATGAAAATAGCAAAATTTAACAAGTACACAAATACATTAGACTACAATCTGTCTCATTGAAATATATAACAAAATTAAACATGAAAGGATGCTGTTTTACATGCAACACATTTACAACAAACAATGGTTTTTATTTTTGGTTTCTTTAAAATTTGATTGCATTTCATCCGAAGAAAACTGCTGCAATGCATATGAAATTCACAGGAAAAGGATTCATATTCTTTCTTCTTCCAAAGGACAACATTTTGTTTAAGTACAAATTTTGAACAAGATTTTAGAAGAAAAAAAGTACTGCACAAGAGAGATTTTTTTCAACAAAAAAGAATCAGGGTTTCGAAAAGAGCCTAAAATGAGTGCTCAATAGTTTTAAAAACAACAGTATTTCCAGGTATCATGCTGCTTTGTTTCCATGCGCTAACACTTCATACGAAACAGATTAGAAGTTACCTTGCACACATCAAAGTACTGCCTCTTAGGAAAACTTT
Organism: Uloborus plumipes; assembly: GCA_038373865.1. Taxonomy (NCBI): domain Eukaryota; kingdom Metazoa; phylum Arthropoda; class Arachnida; order Araneae; family Uloboridae; genus Uloborus; species Uloborus plumipes. The sequence goes on from JAXGGA010002884.1 coordinate 9,497, forward strand.
TCTCGTTCCCAGATTTCTCAACATAATCCAACACTATCCTGAAAGCAGTATTGTGTATGGCACTGGCAAAGTGCATCAAGAGTTGATCCACAGCAGTCTGATGGGATGAAAAAAGTGATATTTAGTGTTGATTATATGTCATACTTGGAAAAATTAATAATAGAGAATAAGAAAAGATAAGTACTATTTATTGTCATTCTTGTTTTGCACATAGCCACAACAAAAAGACAGTTTAGAAATCGTGAATATCCATTTTAAATTTTTCTTGTCAAAACATTTTGATAATCTTACTTTCATCTATAATACTTTTAGTAGCAGTTTTTAATCATTTTTCTTCTTGCAAATGCTCCATCTAAATACTGTCTAATCTTTTGTCGTAAAACCTTCCTCGCATCTGCGCATGCCTGAGGTCTCTTTGGATTTCCTCAAAATAGGGGAGAAATGCGAAGTAACATTCAACAAGAAGTAAGAAGCGACAGCACGGGCAAGTGCGTCTCCTTATCCTATCACCCCTTTTTCAAATGGAAGCGATCGTTACTGCCAGGAGCGCAAAACGCAACTAGACATTACTTTGAGTAATTTGCAGCAACTGCAATCCACTTAGATAAAAAAAAATAGGGTAAAATACAAGAAATCTTTCCAAGGCACATTGAAAATTTTTCTCATAAGCTCCCCCATAAAATTGCGAACAGTTCAAGAATTTATTCTAACATACCATAGATACCTTCTCTAAATGTAAGTTCATTCTTAAACATTTAATTAATATAAAACTCACAAGTTTTATATTTATGTTAATCATTTGAATAATAAAGTTATGCAAATTTTGCATTCATTACTGAGATGACACATGAGTAACCATTTTTCAACTGTAATGTCTATTTAACATATGTAAAAGTTCATTTAAAATATATTTATGTTGTATGAATATCTACATGAAAAAAAATTGTTAACTGATGTTTTTTAAATATCGAGGTTTTCAGAAAGTTAGTTCAAATTATCTTGATTCTTACATTAAGGTATAAAACATTAGGCTACAACCGTCAATTCAGATATAATACAAAAAATTGGCAGAGCTTAGGAGTAATAAAAGGACAAGCTCCCTCCATACAAGATCGATCATTAATTGATAATATCACACTAATCCATTTTTTTAAACCCCTCACTTTTTATGCGCATGCTCCCACTTCAATACACAAATAAAAATAAAAATAAAGTTTAAATTGGGCAACACTCATCCAAAGTTTTATGTACGGCCATGTGATTGAACCTAATTGAAACAAAATGTAGACTTAAAAAAAAAGTGGTTGTCACAATTATTACTGTAATATTATATCAGCCTCGTAGAAAGGTCATTAGAAAACATTTTGCATTTACTAACAGATTTAATTTTCAACTACTACATTGAGCTGACTAACTGATTATTATTGCTACTGACTAGACTATATAAATCATTCAACGAACCTGAGTCTTTCCAAGAAGACCATATGCCTCTTGAAGTTTCTCATAACGAACTTGATCGAAATTTGTGCACACTTTTGACAATGCAACGTCTAGCTGCTCTTCTGTCATCTCTAGAGTATCTTGTAACTTAGAACTTAATTCACTAAAGAAGAAAAAAATGTCAGTATATCAAAGCATATGGAACATTAAATGGCTTTTTTTTTGATAATGGTGGCAATACATGATGGGTGAAATGAACATTATTAGTACTTTTAACTCATTCAGACTTTTAGGAGAACCTTTTAGACATTTTATGATTTCTTTGCGATCAGAAATATGACATTATTAAGGCTTTTGATTAGATACAGAAAAATTATTCAAATATACACTGTATATTTGAATAATTTTACATATAGAATTACATATAGAATGATTTTTAAAGAGATTTCTCAATTCAATTATTTCAATAAAAATTAACACAAAAACCATCATTAAAATCAGTTTCAAGATCAGCTTGATAAAAAAAAGAGGGAATACAAATAAACAACAACTTTGAAGTACAGTGGAAACCTGTTACAATGAATGCAAATACAACGAAATATCCCTCCCTGTGAAATAAGTTTTCAGTTCTGATTTAATTCCCATTACACAACTTGAATTCCATTAAAATGGACTAAATTTATGGTCTTTTGAAGTCTGTTGTAACAGGATGTCACTGCATTTATACAATAATCTACCTGATGCAAGAAAAATGTTTGAAAGTGCTGGCTGCTTTTTGGCACTCAAGACACAGCTGGATAGCACCAGGGTAGTCTTCCTCCTAAAAATTATAAAAACTAATAAATGAAAGAGAATATGCAAATATGTAATTTATTTAAAGAAGTATTTTCAAACTTTTAATGCCAGTTATTTAAGTTTAACAACTTTACTGGTATTCAAAATCTGAAAATCCAAACATATTTACTCATAGTAAAGCATAACTTATTTTCACTCATTATTCTATTTACTCATAGTAAAGCTAACCTTTCAGGTAAAATGGTTTTTAGTACAACCTAGAACATTATAAGTAACAAATTATTAACTGTCTCTTTTCAGGGTCTGTTAAAAATTTGCAAGTATATCTTAGAAGTTAAGCAAGTACATTTTCCCCTCTTTGGAGGGGGAAGTGGGGGTCTAATTCACTGTTCTGCGGAATCAGTTTTCAACTTTTGTAAGCTCCGAAATTGAAACCCTTAACTACATTTTCAAAAAATTCAAATACCTTATATGAATTTTTTAGAAAATAAGTAAAATTAGTAGCTGCAGCTCGTTTTTACGACTTATACTTTGTCACTCTTATCCTGAAAGACCACATTGCACAGCATTTTAGCAACCACATTACCAAAATTAAAATTTCTATCCTAAGTACAGAAATTCAGGAATTTTATCATTGCTTAATCTTGAGAACTGCACCCATAGGCAGCTGGTGCACCAAAAAAGTGGGGGGACAAGAGAAATACAGGAGAGGGGGTTAAAAAAGGGGGGGATTAGGATGCAGCACCTTCAAAGTTATTTTTGCTACAATTTGGTTATAATATTGGATTTTAACATTGCTAAAAATATGGAATATGGCCTCAAAAATCAACCTGACTGGCTGATTTTCATCCATTCTTAAGAAATAAAATGAAAAAAGTCCGATCTTTATAATTTTCATCTTTTATTTTGATGAAATTAATCAATCTACTGAGTAAAAAATCATTTTTCACTCGATCATTATTTTTTACCCGTAAAAGTGAGGGGGCAAAACTCCTTTACTTTTGGAAATGAGGGGGCAGTGGCTCTCCTGTACGAGTCGCCTATGACTGCACCATTGATTCTTCTAACAAGTTAACATAAAAAAACTGAATCAAATTCAAAATCGTTAACTTTTCTTCATAAAACTATTTTAACTGAAGAACAAAATCAAAGGTGGAACCATTCAAGTCTGCTTTTGTGTAAACTTCCACAAGCATACAAATACACACCTAAGCAGAATATGGGAGCGGAGAGGTATCAGGAACAGTCACTCCTACCTGTGTTAAATCTCGCTTTTTCGGCCAGCTTGGTGATAATACTTATCGCCAAGCATTCGGGTAATCCCCCGACTTAAAATAAAAGAAGTCCAGCTGCCACGGCAGATAGACTAGATTTTGATTTTGAATTTGTGAGCTAGACCACTTGATTTTGATTTGATTGCACTTGATTTTGAAGGGAGCCGCTGGCTCTAATTCCAGCTTAAACCACTCCATGTATGGTAAAATTTTATTATATTTGTGTTGTGCATTCAATAAATGTTTGTTGTTTTATACAATACTTGTCTTTTATGAAATCAAATTTTTGAATTACCAAGAAGCAAATATAGCCTTCAACTAATGAACAAAAGAATTTGCCAAATTTCTCACACCTAAACTTAACACACTGCTACCCCTATTTTTGGAGTTCTTAACAGTTCACTGAAATGATACATTTATCAGTATTTCATAGACTAATGCTCCTACTTGGAGATGGATAGGTTCATCATAGTTAGATTATCATTTGAATATTGGGAAACACTAAATAAATCTTTTAAAAAATATTTTGCACATTTCTACTTCAAAAAGTATTATTTATAAACTTACTTCTAAGAGCTCTCTTAATCTGACATCTGTTTCTTGCTGAAATAAAATTCAGCAATTTAATAAACAGTAAAAATGAAAATTTAGACAAATCAGTCAAGTAAGCCAAACAAAGGGCAATTTATCAATGAAACAATTTGAAAAAACACAGAATAAAAAACTTACAATGTTTTAATCATGTACAATGATCGGAGAAGACATTTTAACTGTTCTCTTTTACGATAGCTTGCCAATATTCCGAGACTCGCAGTAGTAAAATTTTGTTTCGTCCTTGCAAGTAAACTGAAAATACATTACCAAAAGCAAACATGTAAAAAATAAATACAAAACAATGACATTAATCAGATTAAATACTCATATTCTCAAATAAAATTGTATATGCTTAAGTAATAGAAAATTTACATTTTTATCTCTAAAATTCAAAAAAAGCAAAACAGTAACCTTCTGCTCATCACACATGTATTGTATGCTTCTTCTAATGTCTTCTGCATTTCCGTTACACGTTGCAGCTCTTCGGCTAAAGCAGACTGGTTTTGTAGAATGAGATCAGATAATTTCTTTGAAACCTTGAAAAATATTTTCATTAAGAGTATATATTTTCATAGAAGATCAGATGCTAAAACAAACTTCCTAATATGACATTTGACAAGGACAGACTTCAAATGTTAACAAAAACTCAACAATCAAAAAGGGATTTGCTTACCACATGCAGCTGAGATACCATTTGTACTCTGTCTGTTTGAATTTCATTGATATCTGGTGATTCTGAAAATTTCTGTTGACAAAAGAGAGAGAAAAAATCAGTTTACATGCATTAAACAATAAAAATTATTCTATAAATAAATGCTGCTGTAAACCCTAAAAGGGTACAAAAGCCCCAGTTTTGATTTTATTTTCAGTACATTAATTTGTCATTCAGTGTAAGAATAACAAAGTAGTAAGCAGAAGGTGTTTGAATTATTTTTATTACCTATGATCTCTGGAACTCCAAATTGAAATTTTGAGCAGGGGGAGTTTCAAATTTACCAAATGAAACTAGAGATACTGACGGATCCGCTTATACGACTATAATATCCTGGAACCGAATATTTCCTATACCATAGGCGCGATGTTAAAGATCCCCGCTTAAACGAATACCCAACTTAATCGAATAATATTTCTTGGAACCAACAGTATTCGTTTAAGCAGGGCCGACACTATTAGTGAAAACCACAAGCATGCGCACAATACCTAAATGTATTAAAAATAGATATTAGGTATCCTTTAAAAAATATTAATCTCTCCCAATTTATGGAATTGTCAGGCAAAATTTACCCAATAAAAATTTTTTTAGGAGGTCGCAGTGACCTCTATTTGTGTCAGGGTTGCGTTTTTGATGTCAAAAACCAGTTTTTGACATGACATGTCGAAAACCTGTCAAAAACCTGTCGAAAACTCAAATACAGTGGTTATTGAGATTTTTTATAAACATATAAGGTTTCTCATCCTGAAAAATATTAAATAAAAATTTATACATCTTATCAATCAAGTTTAATAAACATTAAATTAATAAATTTAATGAAAATTATTTCTCATTCTTTTAAACTAACTTGTTTTGCCGTGAAAAAAGTTAAATATTAAAACTTAAATCCAGCTTTTAAAGTAGTTTTGTTTAAATGTTTATATAACTATCAATTAGTTATCTTATCAATCAAGTTTAATAAAAATTAAATTAATAAATTTAATGAAAATTAATTCACATTCTTTTAAATTAACTTGTTATGGAGTGAAAAAAAGTTACAAATATTAAAACTTAAATCCAAATTTTAGAGTAGTTTTGTTTAAATGTTTTAATAACTATCAATTAGTTATCTTATCAATCAAGTTTAATAAAAATTAAATTAATAAATTTAATGAAAATTAATTCGCATTCTTTTAAATTAACTTGTTATGCCGTGAAAAAAGTTACAAATATTAAAACTTAAATCCAGTTTTTAAAGAAGTTTTGTTTAAATGTTTAAAAACTATCAATTAGTTATCTTATCAGTCAAGTTTAATAAAAATTAAATTAATAAATTTAATGAAAATTAATTCTCATTCTTTTAAATTAACTTGTTATGTCATGAAAAAAGTTAAAAGTATTAAAAGTTAAATCCAGTTTTTTAAGTAGTTTTGTTTAAATGTTTTAATAACTATTAATTAGCTATTTTATCAATCTAAAAATCTTTACATCAGAATTTAAAGTGATTTTTTTTCTTTTGAGTAAAAGCAAAACTAAATTAATTAGTACTCAGTGTACAAATCTGGGGGGGGGGCTCGGGAGTAAATAATGGTATCTGACAAATTCTAAAAATCGGACTATTTCAAATCAAAATTTAAAAAAATCACTTGTAAAAATTTATTAAGTATACCCAAGACACACAGCACTTAATTAATGTACCCACTTCATTTTTAAAATAAAAAAAACCTGTTACAGTAATTTCTCGAAGCAATAAAGCCATATTCAAAAGCCATATGTTTGATTTTTTAAATGCTAGTTACCATTATTTACTCCTGAGCCCTTCAATTATGTTTAGGAGTTTAGGATTGCTTATTACTTTACTTTAATAACCTAAAACTCCAAAAGTTTACTTCAGTGTCTGAAATTAGAAATTGTAAAATTCATTTGAAAATGCATTTTGATTATCAATATCAAATTTAAACATGTTTTGGACAGAAATTTAGGTTTTTGACATTTATGTCGAAAACCATGTCAAAAAGGCGTTTTTGACATGACAGTAAAAGCCACGGTAAAAACCGAATAAAACCTCCGAATGTCAGAAACTTGCCAACCCTGATCTGGGTGTTCTTGACTATTAAACATGTTCATATTAAAAGAGTTTAACTTCCATAAAAATTAGAAGTTTTTATGCAAAATTTCTTCAATCTAATAGTTTGAAAACTAGTACATACATAAATTAAAATACAGTGAAACCCTGCTTTTACATCCCTGAATTACGATTTCTCCCTATTTTTCGCTTTTTTTTCAGTAGGTTGCAGATTTTCAAAATACTAATAATGTTCCCCTAAACTAACTCATTGCACAATGTTCCCCTAGTTTACGTTTACTATAGTCAGACGAGAAACCTAACAACTGGGCTTCACTTAAATAACTCAAAATTCTGTGCTACAATAAATTTTACTAAATGATGTTTTACAGAAACAATACACTGATTAAGAAGTAAAACTGCTTATAAGCAAACAAATATCAAGTGTCAAGCAGCAGCGTAGAAGAATGTAAGCAGCAAAACAAACTAAAAATAGCTAATTACTTTGAGTTTGTATTCACTTGAATCAAATGATTCATCTGAGAAGAAAACATCTTCAATGGAGTTTAAAATTTCTTCTTCCACTTGGGGGTTATTTAAGACCTTCAAGGGAGGTTCCTGAAAAATTAAAGCATGACATCATTTTCCAGAACATGTTGTTCTACAAGTTACGATGTACAATAAATGTAATAATAAAACAATAAAAACAAATTGTAAAATTAAAATAATAAATAAAGATTAATTACTAGACAGACCTAGATCAAACGCAAAACTGTTAGAGCAAGCTCTATTGCTTAAAACTCTTTTTGCAAAAACCCCTGAATGCCCCTTATATCCTCTCTAACAAACAGTAAGCATGCTAGGTTATTTGCTAGTGAGCGGCGTGCCGTTAGGGATAACAGCATAGTAGCAAAAGTATTACGATTAATAAAGCTATCAGTTTTATCCGTAAAAAAGCAACTAATTTCTGTTGCTAATTCTTTTTCTAAATTTAGTAATGAAGAAATTAAAGATAAAAAATCAAATCTGGCTGCAAACTAACAAAAAAATTTTGTGAACCACGTTTTCATATGTATTAATACATAATCTGGGTCTGATATATAAAAAAGAAATAAATAAAAATTTAATCAATAAAAACTTTGTAGATTAAATGAAGCTTGTTCAACGTTTAAATGCCCCTAAATTAAAGAAAGTTACAGATACTTATTTCGATGCAACAAGGAACGCCTTGCCAGGCACCTGATCTAGTAGTTAGAGAAGTCTGACCTGGATGGAGTGTTCACGGGTTCGGATGGGGCATGGATGTACTTTCTCTCTCCTGTGCTTGTCCTTTCTTTGTGTGAATGTGTTGTGCTGTGAAAGGTTGCCTACCCTATAAACGCGTCCCTATGGCTCGCATTTACTATGGATGTCGGACATCACACCAAATCATGGTACAGTTGGAACAGTGAAGTAGCTCACCCCAAAAATTGCCAGCCTAGCTGGCACAAGATAGCAACAAGGACTGCCTTTTTGTGAGAATGTGAGCTTATGGACGAGCAGACCTCTTTGTATATTTAGCTAAAATTAAAACAGATAAAGAGTTTGATTTACCTGATCTCGACTAATTATCTGTTCCTGTGCATCAAAACTTTCACTTTCTGGAACATCAATGGAGGTTCGACTGGGCTGTAAAATGAAAAACAAAACATCAGTTTCAGAAAAATAGTTTGGAATTCAGTGCCAAAAACTATTGTTTTCAAAAGGCCCTTCATTAAAAATTTTTCCAGGTGAAAAGGATATAATATACTTGATGCAAGTTGCATTCCATCAAAAAGGTGTAGAATGCCGGCGTACATGTAAATATCTTAATAATCTAGCAGATTTTACATTAATGGGTATTGATTGATCTTCATTCATTAAATTATTTCAGTTTTTCAAAAATTTGATTTAAAAAATACATAAATAAAAATAAGAAATTAGCAGCCAAGTACGAACTTTTATTTTCATAATAGGATTATCATGTTTGACGTTGCATGACAAGAAAAGTATGATCAAATGATTCTACGAAAATATTAAATTGAGTTCACTACAATCCTCTAGTACAATATACACTGCAAATCAAAGCGGAAAGGTTTTAATCCATCATTTAATCATAAGAATCCAAAACAATTAAATAATCTTTTCGCAATTCTATACAATTCTAAAAAGTGATAGAGATCATAGTATTGTGGTACACACTTGTCTTAAATTTACAAGGGATTTGATTTTTTTCGTTAATTCCATGATCCTCAATAAAAGCTGTTTCGCATGGGAAAAACTTGAAGTTGTAAACGAAACATGATTCTCTGTATGGCGATGTTTAAGAGGGTGTTTCACATCATTCCGAACATTCCGACCAATTTCCAGACTTCGTACACAAACAAATGATGAAACGAAACGGTTAATGCAATTTAACTGTATCCGTTAACTATTTGTATGCAGTTACAGCTAGTTAAAAATCTACAAAAATTTATTAGTTTAATTCTGTTAATAAGAATTCCATTTCTATAAATGAGAATTTATCTAACACAATACCTTTCAAATGAAATAGCAAGCAGGTAGATGGGATAAGAAAGCTATCATTAAAAAATAAGAAAAAATGAATTAACACATATGACGGCAGAAAGACGATGTGAATTGTTTTTAAACTTGAATAAAAATACGTAAGTTTTCTCGACTGATAATAAGTATTAATATCCTACAAAGTTACATATTTTCGGTCTTCTGCTCTTACTTTATTATTATTTTAGTTTTGGATTCTAGGGCAACAACTCATCTCGCGTTAAATAGTGTTGATCTCCCCTTGACACATCTGAAATTTTAGTGAAAATGCTTAAATTCTTTTAAAATAATTGCAGATTTCTTATTAAAAATCATGTTTTTAATGTAACTGTGGTCTGAAAAACAATTCAAAATGTCAAGTGAAATTGATGTCTGCGAAATCTCCACCACAGACAGCTCTTCTGGGGACACCGATTTGTCAAGTTTCGGTAAGATTTTCTGTAATTTCTTTAATTTTGTAATTTCGCTTTGATGAAACTGTTGTGCCAAATGATTTAAATTTTTGAACTTTGTTCATTATCGAACTTTTTTGTCAGAATATAGTCGAGATCAAGTTATCCTAGATTTTTTTATGTAATTCATTCTACTGCGTTTAATACTCCGACTAATTACATAGAATGAGCTGTGTCTTTTCTTATTTAGGAGAGCTGCTCTTCCAAATCAAATCTAGATGTTTTTTGTATCGCATTTAGGACAATTTATTTTATTTTAATCGCAAGAGTGAATTTTAGAAGTGATAGTGAATTCATTTGAAGTCAATAAATTGCTTCTATGTGTTAGTTCGTGAATTATTTGATCACTGCTGCAAGAAGTATTTATATAAGCTCCTGGTTCTTTTACTGAAAAAACTATCAAGTTCATATGATATGGCTTCATATTTTGTGTTGTTTTGTTGTGTGTGATGTGAGGGATCTATGGAGGGAGAGAGCATAAGGCCAACTGTCGGGGGCGGTGCATAAATAGTTTTTGGGAGGGGCACCAAAAAAAAAAAAAATGCTCCTTTCCCATTTTATTTTTTGTCATTTATTTTCCATCTTGAGTTTTATTTCAAATGTTTTTGAAAAGCGATTGAAGCCAACTCATCTACTTTACAGTACAGAAATATTACATACTGATTAACTTTGAATGTGGTGGTAAAATATTTTAACATTATAAGCCCCTGAGCTATTAAACCACGTAAAATTTCATCAAACTGTTGTATAATACACAGTATTGCTTAGAACAATTGTCATAATGATTGAAACAGTTAGTTATTAAAACAGACTAACCACTTTTTTCTATCAAAGAAGAATTTATGATCATGTCCTGATATTATATATCCTTGAAAAAAACAAATCTCCTGTATGTTTTATGTATTTTTGTTCCACTGACTGACGACTTCAATATTTGTCTGATAGCAAATTAAAGTGATTTTATTCAAACATGCTTTGTTCATGTGGGTGGTTTTTTTTTTTTTTTTTAGAAATAAGTTAAACATTTTAATTAAAAAATAGTTAATGTTGTTGTTAAATTATTTTTATCTCTTTTGAGATTGACCTAGGCCACCCCCAAAAATCTGTTTCTGGCTCTTTCCCTTGGTGATGGATTCTTCTATTTTTGTTTATTTTTGTTAAAACTCAAGAAAGAACTTGAAGCCAGATGGGCAGATTCAAGATTCCCCCCCCCCTCCCTTTTTAAAACCATACATCCAGCACTGTGTGTATCTGTTCCATACGTTACTGTATATGTGTTATTGTCTCCATGCAGGAGCAGAACCATTATTTTCATTATTGTATATCATTCTGTATCTGTTTTGTTCTTGGAAGCCCCTGGCATAGCCAGAATTTTCTGCCAGTAGGTGTCATATAATCCTCTACACATATCTTAATGTACTATTATTGGCCAGGGGTTTGAAAATATAATGATTCTTTCCATAATTAATTTCAAGTACAGCAAGAGAAAAAATGAAGTACAAAAATGTATTTTTTATTAAGATGGCTCCCTTTTTGGAGACACATAAAATCAATCTGGATAACAACATCATTATCTACATGCAACTTACATCTGATTAAAATTTATATATATATACCATCAGTAATTTGACAGGTTAAAATGAAAAATAAAAATAAGTAGAATTTAATTCTTGCACCAACATTTTCAAATCGCTCTGTTACAAAAGTCTCCTGCTCTGACTATCTTCAAAAAGAGAATCTGAGAAATTTCAAAAGGTTTAGATATAATTACAATATTTATATCTATTTGACTTGATTGTAGTGGATTATGTTTTAAGCTTTAAACAGGGGTGTAGCAACTGATGTATCTCCTCTAAAAAGGGAGAATTTATGAATATATCTCCCTTCAAAATTCTGAAATTTTCTTATTTTCGGTCATAGAAAAGAACTAAAGATAACCGTATTCTTATTATTATCTATAACCGTATCTATTAACCGGGGAGGGGGCTCCCCGTGGAATTCAACTACATCCTTCTTTAAATTTTTTCTCATGGAGTTAGAGGTATAGCTCTCACATTTATTAGCAATAATTAGCGCTCGTCGATGTTAATATATGGTGATGTATATCCAACATTTATTTTGAAAATATCATAACTGATATTTTCAATATTTATTTAAGGGACTACAATGTTTGCAAACTAAAAATTATTTTCATCAATTTTATTAATGGCATTCATTTATCATTAAAAATTAAAATCATTAAAAATGACAAAAAATTAATATACTGTCTGTTCTCGAATTTGGCGCCTGGCAGCCACGAACCGGTCCATTTGAAAAAGGGGTTATAGATAGAAAGCGCACTTCCGGATACATTCATGTCTGTGTAAGCTAAAATTTTTTTGCATTGAAAAAGGTGTTCCTTGTAACGCCGAAACACGTGTCTGCAGTATCCCTGCTTATTTGTGCTTTCTTAACGTTGTTTTTTTCTCTACATTCAGTTTTTGTTCGTTTATCACTTCCTTTTTGAATGTTACTTGCATATAATAGTCAAAAAAGGCTTTAGCAAAATTGATCAATGTTACATTTTATTTTTAACACACTAAATAATCATATTTCAAAAATGATTGTATCATGCATGCATTAAGACCACTTATATCATCTAATATTTTAAACAGATTAAACTAATAATAAAAAAAACATTAACTTTTGATCTATAATTATAATACCTATATCTGAAAAAAAAAGCAACAGTTATATGAGCATGAGCGTGCAGCTATTATTTAAAGAATTTAATTTGTGCTGTTTGAAAATACTGAATATGTAAGAAAATATTTGGTACTTTCAACTTACTGTCTCAGAATCTTGGATTGTAACACTTAACAACATCTCTTTCTTCTTCATCTTTTCCATTTATCTCCATTATCTTCCTACTCTGATTGGATCACAAGGATTTTATTTTGCTCCAAACTGGTTTAGTTTATTATTTGCATCAGAGGCGTATTTGGATATGAGCCGGCCCTGGGCTTTTGAAACTGGCCGCCCCCTGAGGTGTTGTAATTTAGAGTTGTAAAAAAAAGTCTTTACTTTTTCAATACGAGAAAAGTGCCGCCCTCCCAATCGTGCCGCCCTGAGCTATAGCCTATTAAGCCCATACGGAAATATGGCACTGATTTGCACCCTGTGGCGGAATTTTTTTACAGCTTTCTGCGACAAATTTTCTAGTACCTATTTCTTTCTGCAACACTAGAATATTCTTCAGTAATAAATATATATGCAACCCTCTTACAGTAACACAAGGTCTTTATATCTATAAAAATGTTAACATTAATACTATAAACTTATAGGGGTTTTTTTTTCTGGTGGCTGTTTTATATTTTTTTTTCTTAGCCTTTTTTTCCCTCCCAATCACAAAAATCTTTCTGCACACGGTCTCCCTGATTCTGCGACAATGTCGCTGTGTCGGCAGCTTTCTGCCACAGGGGATTTGCATAAAAATATAATTTCAAGAAGAAAATAATTTTTAAAAAAGCTAGGAAGTTCTTGGAAAGACATTTCAGCTGGGGAATTCCAACTCAAATCTCTTTCAACTTTCACGTACCTTCTGAGTGAATGTATGTTCCTTTTTTTTTACCAAATAAACTATTGCACTGATTCATTCAAAATAAAGTGAATTGGATTAACTGAAGTGTGCTAAGGCTCCTGTCCTTGGTGTTATTATTCAATTTCGTGAAAACAATAGATGTCGTTGTGGAGAAAATTTTTCATGCTAACTGAACTTCCTCTTAAGGTAGAAAGAAATGTTTTCTTCCTAACAGTTTCTGAAACTAAGTCTGCTAATTTCGTACATATGGTCTAAAAAGTTGAATAATTTTGCTTCTTAATGAATAATTACTTGAGTAACAGTGTTTTTCTATTACTGGAATTTTATGCTCTATAATTAAAATTTCAAATTCGCTGTTGTAAATAAATTGGCAGAATTGTAAACATGAACAACAGGCCTGTCATTTGAAGGATGAGGAGAGGTCAATTGCTCCTCTCCCCTCCTGGCTTTTCGAATCATAATTGGATTATGCATATACAGCTTTATGTATACCCAATGAAGCTGTGCCATGTTTACTACCTTGTGTGCTGAAATATTTTTAGTTACCATTGTAAAGATAAACCCAGCTTCCATATGATGTTTATACTTTCAGCTCAGTTATGGGATATCTGTTGCAGATTGATGAACCCAAAATAAAGGCAAAACTGCCATTTCTGGATGCCGTAACAAGCATAGCTGACTAGTGCACTAAAAGGGGGGTAGGGCAGAATAACTGCGGTACTGTGAGGGGGGTTAAAGGCATCCCATCTGAAGTTGCTTTTTTTTGTGCAGAATTTTGCTATATTATTGGATTTTAACATTTCTGATTAAATGACTTGTAAAAGAATAAATATGGCCTCAAAAATCAAGATGGATAGCCACCGTAGACTCCCCCTTCCAACTCCAAGTTGCATTCTTATAAACTAACTTGAAAAAAGTTTGTTTTAGAATTTTCAGCTTTTATTTTTGAAAAAAAAAATCCATCTACTAAGTAAAAAATCATTTTTCCGTTGATCAGGACTTTTTAGCTCAGAAAAGTGACTGGGGCAAGACCCCTTTACATTTGGAAGTGAGGCGGCAGTCTCCCCCCCCCCCCATTGCCCCTTTGGATGAGCCGCCTATGGCAACAAGCTATGCAGTATTTGCTTGCAATTCTGCTTTAACTGTGACTATGAGACGATTATTTACAACTGTAAAATGACTATTTACTTTAATTTAGCTGTCCACCTAACTATTTGCTCTAAGTGGGGAGAACTACGAGTATTTAGTGTTAGTATGTTATTATAATTTAATTTTTTTAAATAATTATTAACTCTCTAGGAAGAGGGCGATTATCCCCATTGCTTCTTTCTGTTTCCTTACCTGTAATACCTTATTAAGGTTCAAAGTATGTGCAGCAAAAGTGAAAACTTAGAAATAGGATTAAGCAAAAATTAAGAAGTAAAAAATAATAATATTTTGTGATATTTTCGATTCTTCAGTCTATCTTTTTTAGTTTTTTAATAACATTTTTCTTGCAATTAAATTTTTTTTTTTCGCATTTTATTTTTTAATTTTGAAGTTTCTTTTCGTTTCCAAAAGAAGAATAGAACTACTCCCCCTCCGCCTCTTAGCCCAACCAGAATTTGTCATATAAATTGAACTAAAATATAGTATGCCAGTTAACTAGGGTCGCCATGAATTAAAATTTTTAGGAGGTGGAAAATTCTCAGTTTTCCGAATGAAATTCCGATTTTACTAAGGATAAAATAGGGGGGGGGGGGTATGAACACTTGTCATGAATACATAATTTCTAATGAGAAGTAATAAGGCATCACAAAAAATATAAAACATAATTTGAAAATAAATGAAAAAAAAAATCTTTCCAAATTTGCGCAATCGTCAGCAATATTTGCCCAATTGGGAAAAATTTTCAAAGATCACTGATTCCAAATATTTTTGTCATTTTATAAGCAAAATCTTGAGCAAAGCGAGTTTCTTACGTTGACACGACTGCACGGCATTTCCTTTTTCCTCAACCCTAAGAATATTTATGAGATTCAAAACCCTAAGTTTACATCAAACAGCTGAATGCCTTTTGTGTGCTTTCCTCAGCAAATTTTTTCACAGTTCCTTCTTCTCTCTGTTGACAATGCTCCCAGTGTGTTCGTTCGAACAAAAATCGGTCTCTCCTCCACACCCCGAGAGGCCATCCCCGGGTCTCCGGTCGATGCGTCATCGCGACAGATGACGTCAGGCGCGCCGTTAGAATGGAACGATTAGCAGTTTACTCATTATTGTCTCTTTTTTTTCGCTCTCGCTTTTTCACTCTTATCGCATGACAAGTTATGGTGTTCTATGGCTCGTAAATGGAGCTGCTAACAGCCGCGTGAGCGATCGAATCTGGGTGCTCTTGAAGGGGTGGGGTGGGGGATGTGCTAAGAATTGTGCTGTGTTCAAGATGCTGAAAAATGTCAACATTTCGAAGCGCTTCGCGGATTTGTGCTTGTGCTACGAAATTAGCATTCGGAAATAAGCGCAAAATCGGGGGTTGCACCCGGAGGACCAATTCTGGCTCGTCATTTCGATTTTTTCCAGGAAGGTAGAGAGCACTAATCCAGGACAAACGAAATGAAGAGAACATCAAAAACCACACCCAGTATGTAAAAACATTAAATTTCTCAAATCCAAGGAAGGCGGAATAGCTCCCTTATGACCCCCTCCCCAATGGAAGGTCTGGTTTTATCCCCGCCATAACCCAGTGGCACTAGGTTGTAAAATCAGTGTGGAGTGGGGCCCTAAAGAGCTTGTACCCGAAATGGGAAAGAAGAGTTCGAAGGAGGTCAACCATCAGAAAAAAAATGTGTTAGTTAATTTTTTTTTTTTTACAATCTGGTTCAAGCTCCCCCTCCTCGCCCAGAACCTGAAGTCCCGGATTTTAAAATCACAGGGTGAGAAGCTCGATCGAAAGCCAAAATAAGATAGAAGTGGGTTCAAAGTGAGTTTGTGTGCCCTCATGAACATTTGCGTTCGGTACTTTACTTTCAAAGAAAAGCTTTTCATTGGAAATATCAACTAGTATTGTTCTTCCAGTTCCTTCTTTTTGCCGTTGTGAAAGAGTGTTAACGAAACATCCGCATAGTGGAATAATCTTTCGTTTGGAAAAATGTGAGCAATCTTACATTATCAAAATTTTCATTTTTGTCCCTTTCAGCCTTGTACTGAGAGATGCCTCAATTCATGTGTTTTTGAACTGGAAAAAATAAAAATAAAAAGATAGAAAAAATATTGAAATAACTATCAAATGACGACATATCAAAAAAATTCTATTCCTTCAAAAGTGAGCAATTACATCGCACAATCGTTTGCATTTTAAAAATAGTTTGTTAAGTGTACCCTCAGGGTAAAGAATGTTTTGCGGATCTTTGGGAAGAGAAAACTTAAATCACATCATAAGCGTAACCCCCCTTCGGGCTTTTCAGCTTCTATTTCATTTACAGAAAATAAAAAAATGAAAGTAATATTCAGCTGAAGTAATTGAATGAATGTAAACTATTTTTAAACGCTATGCCTCATATAGGCGGCAGTTTAGAAGCACCTATTAAATTGCATCCTTGCCAGAGAGCGAGAAAAATAATTAAATTTATAATTTTAGCGGAAAATTTATCTTAAATAAGTTTTTTTCTCTCATTTCTCTCTTCTCTCTGGGTCATCCCACGTCAGTTCACCCGGTCATGTAACCCATGTCCTCGGATTTTGTTAAAATTTGGTGTATTTAATATTTTTATGGTGGTAAGTAACCATATGAATTTTTTTGCCCATATGTGATCTGGTTTTTGTTTTACAGGCCGTCAAACTTTTCAAAAAATTGCATTTTCTGTCAACCGCTAAGCCTAATCTGCATGTATACGTATCTCTTCAGTAAATTGTGACGGGTGCAGAAATCTTTCAATATTTCCAAAAATTCTCAGATATTTTGCTGAAAGTATGAGGATTTAATAAAAAAATACTTGAAATTTATATAATATAATTTTGTTTGAATAAAATTTGAATAAACTACGACAAGCATTTTTTTTCTTGTGCAAAACATGAGTTTACTTAAGTGGCATTTCACGAAAAGGCGGAGGTCCTATTCAATAATGGAAGCATTCGAAATGAGCCTGAAGGTGTGTTCTATCATTGCAAAGAATAAAATTAGTGGTTTTTTTTCGTTTTCTTGTTGCTGTTGCACAATATACACATTTTAGTGTCAAAATTTTTGAAAAAAAGTTCTAGTCATTTTCCTAACCTAAATTTCACTGAAAAGCAAACATACCTTTATTTTAAAGTGTATTTACAGCCCTATTATGCTACTTAAAAATCATCTTAATCCCTTATTAAGCAGAAAGAAAAGTGAGAAATAATTTATGACTTTCAAATTCAGTTGTTAAGTTCAGCAAAATATCAGATGTAGAAAAAAGATGTGCAAAACATGAATTTACTTTAGTAGCTTTTTTTGAAGAGGCGGAGGTCATATTCAATAATAGAAGCATTCGAAATAAACCTAAAGGTGTGTTCTATCATTGCAAAGAATAAAATTAGTGGCTTTTTTGCGTTTTCTTGTTGCTATTGCACAATATACACATTTCAGTACCAACATTTTTGAAAAAAGTTCTAGTCATTTTCCTAACTTAATTTTCAATATTTTTTGTGTAAAAGAAGCATTGTTCATGCTTTTGTAGCATAAAAACGTATTATATTTAGTTTTAATGAATTATAATTGTATTTGAATGTGCGAAGAAGAGATAGGATAGCACAATCTTTAAAGTAAAAATAATAATTAAAAATGTGAGTTTCTAAATATTATCGGATTGTTTGTCTTTGAAGTGTTTGTGTGATCCTGTTTTCAGCAAATTTAAGGAATATACTGTTTGATATTTTAACGCTCAACATTCCTTGCATTTGCGCATGTATCAGATATTTTCTTATTTTATCAAAATATGGGTCATAGTGATAAGAGGGATAAGGAATGTGAGTGGGTTTTCTATTTTGGTTTGTTTGTTTTTCATTGGATTCGCTTATCAGGAAGGTTGGTTTGCGCTGATAAATAATAATAGGAGATAATTAAAAAGCTAGAGCCCCGGACAGACATAATTCAATAAAAATAAACTAGAAATTTCAGCATCCAGTTAAGATCAGCTTTCGACACTTGTTATTGGAGTTTAAAAGAACAAAATTGAAAACTTTCAAGTAAGTGACTATGCTGGATTTGAAGCAAGACTATCTTTTACCTAAGAAAGGACTATTATCTTTACTATAACCAAGAAATGGTAAGATGTTAGATGAAATAACTACGTCAAACGGTCCGTAACCTAAGATTCTGGAAGATGTTACTATTCTCTTCAAAAGGATATTGAATATGTACAAAATACGTATTCCGAATATTTCATGATAACGTGACTTCAACAAGTACTGTCCGACGTCGGAAATGCAAGGAAGGTCGAGAGTTAAAATATCAGATATAACAGAATATTCCTTAAATTTGCTGAAAACAGGATCACACAAACACTTCAAAGACGAACAATCCGATAATATTCGAAAACTCATATTTTTCATTGTTATTTTTTCTTCAGAGATTGTGCTATCCTATCTCTTCTTCGCACATTCAATACAATTATAAATCATTAAAAATAAATATAATACGTTTTTATGCTACAAAAGCATGAGCTATGCTTCTTTTACACAAAAAATACTGAAAAATAAGTTAGGAAATTATTAGAACTTTTTTCAAAAATGTTGGTACTGAAATGTATATATTGTGCAATAGCAAAAAAAAAAAAAAAAACGAAAAAAGCCACTAATTCTGTTCTTTGCAATGACAGAACACACCTTTAGGTTTATTTCGAATGCTTCTAATATTGAATATGACCTCCGCCTCTTCATAAAAAGCTACTAAAGTGAATTCATGTTTTGCACATCTTTTTTCTACATCTGATATTTTTCTGAACTTAACAACTGAATTTGGGAGTCATAAATTATTTCTCACTTTCCTTTCTGCTTAATAAGGGATTAAGATGATTTTTAAGTAGCATAATAGGGCTGTAAATATACTTAAAAATAAAGGTATGTTTGCTTTTCAGTGAAATTTAGGTTAGGAAAATGACTAGAACTTTTTTTCAAAAATTTTGATACTGAAATGTGTATATTGTGCAACAGCAACAAGAAAACGAAAAAAACCACTAATTTTATTCTTTGCAATGATAGAACACACCTTCAGGCTCATTTCAAATGCTTCCATTATTGAATAGGACCTCCGCCTTTTCGTGAAATGCCACTTAAGTAAACTCATGTTTTGCACAAGAAAAAAAAATGCTTGTAGTAGTTTATTCAAATTTTATTCAAACAAAATTATATTATATAAATTTCAAGTATTTTTTTTATTAAATCCTCGTACTTTCAGCAACATATCTAAGAATTTTTGGAAACATTGAAAGATTTTTGCACCCGTCACAATTTACTGAAGAGATACGTATACATGCAGATTAGGCTTAGCGGTTGACAGAAAATGCAATTTTTTGAAAAGTTTGACGGCCTGTAAAACAAAAACCAGATCACATATGGGCAAAAGAATTCATATGGTTACTTACCACCATAAAAATATTAAATACACCAAGTTTTATCAAAATCCGAGGGCATGGGTTACAAAATCCCGTTTTCCTGGGTGATTTGACATGGATTGACCCCTCTTTCATTTATAGTCTGCTTTGTAGTTAAAAGCTGTGGAGGATCTGGGAGGTGCTCTTGGGGGCACGTTCCTGTTGTAATTTTTACTAGTCGACGGGTTTTTTTAAAAAAAATTCAAAATGTGGTTGTTTGCTTACAGTTTCAATCAAGCTCAAAGTTATAAAAATAAGTGTTCCGCGTTAGAACGTCATTTTCAGCTTATTACAAACGGATACAAGTGTCCCTTGTTTCATTAAACCTAAATGATAGTAAATCCATCTAATAACCGTTTAGCGGCTACCCGATAGAAATAATGTTTTGATTCAGTGTTGACCCGCCTGTGGCCTGCGGGCCATCAGGCTGATCCATGGGTTATTAATGTTTTTATTCAGTGATTTTTCAGCCTACGGCCTGTGGACCATAAGCCTGATCCATGTGTTATGTCCAATTTTACGGACCAAAAACTGGAATATTTGGAAACAAATGATCGTCTTCAATCGGTATTAAAAATATTGGTAGAAAATTCAGAACCAAATAGTCAAAACCAAATAGTCAAAAATTGGTTAAGAAAGATTTGGTTCTCAATGCCTGTTGATGTGCAAAAAAAAAAAAAACTTTTTTTTTGAAGCACATAACGATGTTTCGCGCCTTGAGTATTCATCGAAAACAATAACACAAGAAAGAGACAATGAAACAGTTTAAAGCGAATTATTTCTTTCTCTTTTCTTTTTTTACTATTCAGAAATTAAAAAAAAAAAAAACATGTATGCATGATTTTTTATGATTTTTTCACGAAGTAGTTTTTTTACCAGCACTCAGTAATATAACGAACAAATATCGAGATCCCATCATACTCGTCATAAGCAAGTTTGACTATTATGTACGTGCATTACTGACGGCTACTCGACAATATGTTATTATAACGGTAACTATACTAACAATCATAATTTTGTACGAATTTGAAAACAAGTTACAGAACTAGTTATGGTGCAGTTTTAAAGATTGAGTGTATACAGTTTTTACTTTTTTATGAAATTTGCTGTTAATATGAATGATAGGGTGATCTTTCTTCGCTTCTGTTTCTGATGTTTTTTTTTTCTTTCGAACCTTATCTAATTAATCATCTTCACAGTAGAGTACGTATTTACATTCGTGTGTTGTTTTGTTGGTTTTCGTCAATTCCCTCTTCATTCAAGTTATTTCCCAGGTAGCACAAAAAACGTTTTAAAAACGTTTTTAATCCGTTGTCACAACGTTAATAACCATTTTACAACCTTTAAAAAAACGAAGTGTGCTACTTGGGTTCTTTCTTCTACACACAGAAATTTTAAAACTTTCTCTCGTTCGCGGTTTTTTAGGTAGCTAGCTCTGCGTGGGATGAGTCTGTAGATAACATTCACTGAATATTTGTGGTTTTTCCTGCACAAAGCTTAAAAAGTGAAACGTTTTGCTTTAGCTGTTTTCTCTCCTACTTCCTGTCGAAGGCCTAGTTGCTGAGCGACGCATATCCTGGCTGGCAGACTCGCCGTTTTGGGTTGGGGACTTCGATTCCCTCTTTGGGTTTTGTGAATTATTGTTTATGCAAATATACAATCGAACCTTGTCAATTCGAATGCGCCTTAAAACAAATCAATGCTAGGACGTACTACATTTCAACCCCCGCCTTTTGGTTTAGTGTATTGTTCTTCGGATAATACGAACTGGTTTTAAAGGTCCCTTGGAGTTCGCTTTAACGTGGTTCGACTGTGGCATGCTAAAATTATATTTGAAAAAACAAAACAAAAAATACTTAATTTATTCGATTCATGTTTTCAGTATTTATATTTTTAACAAGAAGTTCTGTCAAGAACTAAACGAGCCTACTTTCCCGTACATCGACATCGGCATTCTAGCATCTGATTATTATTCTCTTGATTATCTCAGACTAAAAATTATGTCAAACATACCTTTTTAGCACTTGAACCTGATTTCTAAAAGCAAAATATACCCCTCTCATCAGATGAAATAGACACATAAAAAGTAAATAAATGAATAAATAAAGCTTTGTCGCACCTTTTAAAGAATGTAACTGTTACAGTTCTTCCGTAGAAAAATTCCTCAATTGTTTTCAAAAAAAAAAATTAAAAGTACAAAGTACATCAAAACACATTTTATCAAAGAAAGAAAAAAATAAAGAAAAAAAAAGAAAAAAAAACTCGTCCGTTGATAAAATGTCTCGAATTTCACTTTTAATCCGTTGCCAGTTGTTAAATATAAATAAAGAATAAAATGCTCTCGTGAATGAAACATTTTTGTTACAAAAAAAAATCGTCTGCCAAAAATAATAATAATAATAATAATAATAAATTCAATAAAACAAATGAATTAATAAACAAAAAATCGTCTGCACAGTCAGTCATTTTTTTTTCGGACTGTTTACTCAAAAGTTATTAGGGGTGACAGCTTGCTTGAGCGGTTCAAAGTTGAACGAAAAATTGTTCAAATCGGAAATGTAAATACGGGAATGAAGTGTCCTTGATAAGATCTTTCGAACAAAAAAAAGTTTGTTCAAATCGGACTGTTCACTCAAAAGTTAGCATCGCGGGACAGGTTGTTTGAACGGCTCAAAGTTGAACCAAAAATTGTTCAAATCAAAAAATCAAATATGGGAATGAGCTGTACTCGCCGAGATCTTTCCAACAAAAAAAAGTTTGTCCAAATCGGAATGTTCATTCAAAAGTTATTAGGGGGGGGACAGACAGACAGACAGACAGACAGACCGACCGACCGACGCACAAATTCCCCATCTCAATACCCTACTTTCAAATTTTTAATTTTTCGATATTTATTTCATTTTTTTGTTTCTTTTTGACTTTTTTTTTACTTGGCGATATTTTTTGAACTTGGCGATATTTTTTGGACTTGGCGATATTTTTTGAACTTGGCGACATTTTTTAGATGCATTAAGCCAATTTTAATGCTTTTTTCGTCTCTTTTATTTTTAACGGGAAAGTAGGCTAAAAAATCAGAATTTCACACGACCTCGTTTATGTTGTCCGCACGGAAATAACAGTATTCGAGGTAGCTCCGTACAACGCGGCTAGTGTCTTTTCGATTTTGTCTGTAAAGTTACTGAATTAAATTAACATGATAATGATGAAGAAATGCTAGATGTAAATTAAAAATTCCTCTGGTTTTATTTTTCGATGTGCCGAATAACAATAACTAATGGGTCAATCCATGTCAAATCACCCAGGAAAACGGGATTTTGTAACCCATGTCCTCGGATTTTGATAAAACTTGGTGTATTTAATATTTTTATGGTGGTAAGAAACCACATGAATTCTTTTGCCCATATGTGATCTGGTTTTTGTTTTACAGGCCGTCAAACTTTTCAAAAAATTGCATTTTCTGTCAACCGCTAAGCCTAATCTGCATGTATACGTATCTCTTCAGTAAATTGTGACGGGTGCAAAAATCTTTCAATATTTCCAAAAATTCTTAGATATGTTGCTAAAAGTATGAGGATTTAATAAAAAAATACTTGAAATTTATATAATATAATTTTGTTTGAATAATATTTGAATAAACTACGACAAGCATTTTTTTTCTTGTGCATAACATGAGTTTACTTAAGTGGCATTTCACGAAAAGGCGGAGGTCCTATTCAACAATGGAAGCATTAGAAATGAGCCTGAAGGTGTGTTCTATCATTGCAAAGAATAAAATTAGTGGTTTTTTTCGTTTTCTTGTTGCTGTTGCACAATATACACATTTCAGTATCAAAATTTTTGAAAAAAAGTTCTAGTCATTTTCCTAACCTAAATGTCACTGAAAAGCAAACATACCTTTATTTTTAAGTATATTTACAGCCCTATTATGCTACTTAAAAATCATCTTAATCCCTTATTAAGCAGAAAGAAAAGTGGGAAATAATTTATGACTCTCAAATTCAGTTGTTAAGTTCAGAAAAATATCAGATGTAGAAAAAAGATGTGCAAAACATGAGTTCACTTTAGTAGCTTTTTATGAAGAGACGGAGGTCACATTCAATATTAGAAGCATTCGAAATAAACCTAAAGGTGTGTTCTGTCATTGCAAAGAACAGAATTAGTGGCTTTTTTCGTTTTTTTTTTTTTTTTGCTATTGCACAATATATACATTTCAGTACCAACATTTTTGAAAAAAGTTCTAGTAATTTCCTAACTTATTTTTCAGTATTTTTTGTGTAAAAGAAGCATAGCTCATGCTTTTGTAGCATAAAAACGTATTATATTTATTTTTAACGATTTATAAGTGTATTGAATGTGCGAAGAAGAGATAGGATAGCACAATCTCTGAAGAAAAAAATAACAATGAAAATATGAGTTTTCGAATATTATCGGATTGTTTGTCTTTGAAGTGTTTGTGTGATCCTGTTTTCAGAAAATTTAAGGAATATTTTGTTTGATATTTTAATTCTCGACCTTCCTTGCATTTCCGACGTCGGACAGTACTTGTTGAAGTCACATTATCATGAAATATTCGGAATACGTATTTTGTACATATTCAATCTCCTTTTGAAGAGAATAGTAACATCTTTCAGAATCTTATGTTACGGACCGTTTGATGTAGTTATTTCATCTAACATCTTACCATTTCTTGGTTATAGTAAAGATAATAGTCCTTTCTTAGGTAAAATATAGTCTTGCTTCAAATCCAGCATAGTCACTTACTTGAAAATTTTCAATTTTGTTCTTTTAAACTCCAATAGAAAGCTGCTCTTAACTGGATGCTGAAATTTCTAGTTTATTTTTATTGAATTATGTCTGTCCGGGGCTCTAGCTTTTTAATTATCTCCTATTATTATTTATCATCGCAAACCAACCTTCCTGATAAGCGAATCCAATGAAAAACAAACAAACCAAAATAGAAAACCCACTCACATTCCTTATCCCTCTTATCACTATGACCCATATTTTGATAAAATAAGAAAATATCTGATACATGCGCAAATGCAAGGAATGTTGAGCGTTAAAATATCAAACAGTATATTCCTTAAATTTGCTGAAAACAGGATCACACAAACACTTCAAAGACAAACAATCCGATAATATTTAGAAACTCACATTTTTAATTATTATTTTTACTTTAAAGATTGTGCTATCCTATCTCTTCTTCGCACATTCAATACAATTATAATTCATTAAAACTAAATATAATACGTTTTTATGCTACAAAAGCATGAACAATGCTTCTTTTACGCAAAAAATATTGAAAATTAAGTTAGGAAAATGACTAGAACTTTTTTCAAAAATGTTGGTACTGAAATGTGTATATTGTGCAATAGCAACAAGAAAACGCAAAAAACCACTAATTTTATTCTTTGCAATGATAGAACACACCTTTAGGTTTATTTCGAATGCTTCTATTATTGAATATGACCTCCGCCTCTTCAAAAAAAGCTACTAAAGTAAATTCATGTTTTGCACATCTTTTTTCTACATCTGATATTTTGCTGAACTTAACAACTGAATTTGAAAGTCATAAATTATTTCTCACTTTTCTTTCTGCTTAATAAGGGATTAAGATGATTTTTAAGTAGCATAATAGGGCTGTAAATACACTTTAAAATAAAGGTATGTTTGCTTTTCAGTGAAATTTAGGTTAAGAAAATGACTAGAACTTTTTTTCAAAAATTTTGACACTAAAATGTGTATATTCTGCAACAGCAACAAGAAAACGAAAAAAAACCACTAATTTTAATCTTTGCAATGGTAGAACACACCTTCAGGCTCAGTTCGAATGCTTCCA
The DNA here is from genome assembly GCA_038373865.1 of Uloborus plumipes. Classification (NCBI taxonomy): domain Eukaryota; kingdom Metazoa; phylum Arthropoda; class Arachnida; order Araneae; family Uloboridae; genus Uloborus; species Uloborus plumipes. The sequence continues at coordinate 35,403 of JAXGGA010002884.1, forward strand.
TTATTGAATAGGACCTCCGCCTTTTCGTGAAATGCCACTTAAGTAAACTCATCTTTTGCACAAGAAAAAAAATGCTTGTCGTAGTTTATTCAAATTTTATTCAAACAAAATTATATTATATAAATTTCAAGTATTTTTTTATTAAATCCTCATACTTTCAGCAACATATCTGAGAATTTTTGGAAATATTGAACGATTTCTGCACCCGTCACAATTTACTGAAGAGATACGCATACATGCAGATTAGGCTTAGCGGTTGACAGAAAATGCAATTTTTTGAAAAGTTTGACGACCTGTAAAACAAAAACCAGATCACATATGGGCAAAAGAATTCATATGGTTACTTACCACCATAAAAATATTAAATACACCAAATTTTATCAAAATCCGAGGACATGGGTTACATGACCGGGTGAACTGACGTGGAATGACCCTAATGTAATGCAGACAAGTTGTTTTCCCTCCGCTGAGACTGCACTAGCAGAAAAACAACTATTACAGAATTCGTTAATTTTTATTTTTAAGAAATTGATCGGCAACGAGGCAATTTGATGACCGACTCTAAAACAGTGGTTGGAAAAACTACATTTCTTTTGTAGCAAACTACAACTACTTTGTTTTCATGTAGTTAACTACAACTACTTTTTTCAAAATGTAGCGACTACAAACTACTTTTGAATTGTAGTCGCTACTTCGCTACTTTTTAAAAAATAAATAAATAAAAAGCATACACCGTTTGAGGATTGACCGAAAAAATTCGAAAAGCGGTTTACATTAATAAATTAACTCATTTGAATATGGAATAGAACTAGGATGCCAAATAAACCAATGACGTCAAACAGATAGAATGTATTTCGTTAAAATGATGTATTTAAGATTAGCTCATATTTTTATAGTTCTTATTTCTCATATAGTTCTGCGTCCGCTGCTGTACTCTAGCAAGATTTGCACCAGTCAGAGCTAATTAACCTTGTTTTTTCGTTCAGTCTCTTTTTTTTTCATTAATTAATTATTTTTTTTAATTCGAAAGTAATTTCCAGACGTCGCTACAAACTACTATTTTTTTTTGTGTCGCGCTGCTCACTACTCTACTTTTTTTTTTTAAAGTAAGTGCGCTACACTACAAACTACTAAAAATGTAGCTACTACAGTAGTTTCGCTACTTGTAGCGCGCTACTTCCGGCCACTGCTCTAAAAGGGACGTAACGATTCTGAAACCTTCTTAGCTAGAAATAAGCAGTGTAAAATGGGAGTTTCTCCATATCAACCGCCTTCCTTCCCCCTCCACCAAAGGAAAATATTCAGAATTTTTTTCAAAAAAAAAAAAAAAAAAAGCAATGTAATGGCGTCAAAAATTTAACTTAATCGGTTATAATTAAACGGTAACCAGATCGATGGAAAATTACAAAAATTGATTAAAAATTAAAATGCTGAAGAAAAAGCTGAAATGTATTTTAGTGCCTTACTTTCTTGGGTGACAATGGTTACGTTGCTTAAAGAATCTTGCTGAAGTTCAAGGACGTCGCCTGAAACTACTTATTTTTTGAAAGTCAAAAACGTTTACCCCCCCCCCCCCTCTTCATTAAATCCTCAATTTTATGTAGATTCTTGTGTGTTTTTTTGCTTAATTATCATTACTTTTTTTTAATTTTTTACATTTTTATTATTCTGTAATTTTTGTCTCAAGATTTTTAATACAAACGCTGATAAAATAAACGTGTTTTTTTTTCGGTCCCTGCGAAAGAGATAATTTCGATTTGTGGAATGGTACGAATATAACTTCAAAAAAAAAAAAATAAATAAAATAAAAAAAAATCGAAGATATTTCTTGTACACGAGGATGTAACTTATGTGTCTGCTTCGCCCTCATCCTCTCGTCACCTTCAATCTATCTTTAGCTGGAAGTGTAAATGCCTGTCTACGGCTTTCTGAGAGGGGCCATAAACTTCCCGTTTCCGGAGAGGACAGCTCACCGGAAAGCTTCGAACTTTCCTCGGAAATTGTTTACGCTTCACTCTCGAGGCTCTAGAGATAGGGGCGGATGCACTAGTCCTGCATCTGATATTTTGATGGGTATAATCAATTCACCGTTATTGAATCATTTAGTTATTCGAAGCATTCGAGAATTGGATTATTAAGTTCCGATTTCAGCTGATTGCTTTGGATTTGAATAATTATCCAGGGATTATTTTAAATGTTCTAGTCATGGAATGATTGGTTATTAAGTTTCTCTAACAGTAAAATAGTTTTGAGACCAAACTAAGAATTATTCTATTCGTTAGTGATTGTTTGTCTATTGCGGAATAACAGCAATAAATCGAAAAGTCAAATTAATAAATAGCCTTTCGGTTACGTCCACTCACTACAACTGCTTTTTTGATTATTATATCATTTGAACAGATTATTCGTTGTTAATCGCATGGAAAAATCACTCAATGTTAGTTCTTATTATTACCATATATCTCAGGTGTAGCAATAGTTAATGTGACTGAAAACAAGTTCAAAGGTTCTGGAGACCAAAGATTCAAATGGTGTATCAATATTAGATATGAATTAAAAATATCCCTGGTTTTATTTTTCAATACGTCAAGTAGTAAGCAATGTGATGAAGATGGTTGTTGTTTTCCCTCCAGTGATATTGTACTGACAGAAAAACAACTTTTACAGAATTTGTTCATTTTTTTTTTCTTCGGAAATTGTCTCCAACATGGCATTTTGTTCTCGTTGTATCTAAGAATACATGTAAGTATTTTCTTTCATTTATTGATTTTTATCATTCGGTAAAATACGGAGTTTCATTCGGTAAGTTGAGAATTTTCCCCCTCCCAAAAAATTGGGTTCAGATCGCTGCTGCTACCCGTTGCGCTTATGTATTGAGTGACGCCAAGGACGTTCATGCGAGAAATAAATGAATGGGTCTTTTGAATATGTCGCAAGGATTGGACGAGAATTTTATCAATGACAAATACTCACTATTCAGCGAATCCAGTGTTACTGCACGTACGGAAGACTCGCTCCATGTACTTGACGTACTTTTCGCCCCCTTCTCATTTCGCACAGAGCTGCGAAAATATGATCGACCACAATTTTTCCAGCAATTGTCTCATTTAAAAGCAATTTCTTTCCTTTCCCCCAGGTCAACGGAGACGCACACTCTCCGCTGATAAAAGCCTGTGGATATATATATTCATCACTCCCTTTTCCCTCCCCGGGTTAATGGTGTTAAAAAGGTTTGATAGAGGTCTGAGGGCCGTCTGAATTGTGGTCGGGGGTGGAGAGAAGCACCATCGATCGACGGGAGAACACTGGGGAATACGTCATCCTCAGCTTGTGTTCGGAATGTTCTTTTGTAGGATTGTGTTTTCGTGGTAGACCAGCAGTCCTGCAGAGCTTAGGGGACTCAACCAGGAGAGGGGATGGTCAGAGTCAGACCCTATACTGCAAAAAATGAACCGTTGTTTTTACTGTATAATACAGTAGAGAACCAATTATCCGGGATGTTTGGGACCACAGCTATCCCGGATAACTGAATTTCCCGGTTTTCTGGATCGCTACGAAGCGATATTTGCCAATTGTTTATAAAACCCAAGTTACTATAATAAATAGTAATGCATCTTAAAATCTGAAGAGAAAACGATCCAGAAGTGCTTATAGATATTACAATACTAAAAATTTCTGAGCTATATGCCACTTATATGATATTTATGAAGAAATCGTTCATATTCATTTAGGTATTTCAAAAGAAAAACAAAAAAAAAAAGCTCTTCATTTTTTAGAAATTGCCGAAAATGCGTAATTTAAAAAGTGGCGGAAAAATCGACAAAATGTTGCCGGTTTTCTGGTTTCCCGGTATTTTGGTTCCCGGATAAAAGGTTCTGTACTGTACTGGCAGCAGAGGTTCCAATTTAAAATTGTAAAATGCACAGTAAAAAATGTAAAACTAACAATTTTACAGTTTCTTACCGTAAAAGTTAAAATTTTATAGTTTATTAACGTAAAACTTAGCAATATTATACTGTAAAAACAACAGTATAATACTGGCAGCTGAGGTTCCAGTTTAAAACTGTAAAATTTACGGTAATAAACTACAATTAGCAATTTTACAGTTTATTGCTGTAAAATTAGTAAACGTACAGTTTAGTGCTGTAAAATGCGTTATTTCACAGTTTATTACTGTAAAATTAGAAATGTCTCCAGTTTATTATTATATTGCAAAAACTTTAATTTTTTACAGTATAAGCCCTGAATTATGGGCTTCAGTCATGCGTGGATGTACTTTTTGTATAAATTTGTGATTAATTTCAGTAATTTTATTTTCGTATCGATTTATTTGTTGTTGTCTTGTACCGGCCAGGCTGGCAATTTGGGGTGCGCTGCTTCACTTTTCCAACTGTACCGTCATTTGGGCCGTGGTGGCCCGATCGGTAAGGCATCGAACTCGTGTCCGGAGGGACCCGGGTTCGATCCCAGCCGATCAAAGATCCACCGTCTTGATTAATGGTGGCTGGGAGGCGTTAAAAATGTCGTGGTCACAAAGTCCCGCAAGTGAAACGATACCTCTGGGGGTGCTGGGCCTAGGGTTTGCTCGACCCTAGGTTCTGGTTCAAAATTAAGATCAGAGTGCTCTTCAGGGCCCTATCCCGGTTAAACCACGAAGCTGTGGTAGGTACGGGGGACCCTGGAGTGTGAAATGTGAAGTGTACCGTCATTTGATGTCAGGTCCGGGTCCGACTTCTACAGTACAAACATACCATACGAACCCGTTCATAGGATGGGCATTGGGCAACCATGCACATCACAACTACACATCCGTACAATGAAGGGACAAAGACAGGAGAGAGAAAGTTCATCCATGTGCCCGAGCCGGGATTCAAACCCGGTAACACTCCATCCGGGTCAAACATCGATTTGTTTGTTTAATCTCAATACACATTTATTGTTGCGAATTCTTTAGTGCTACTCCTTTTTTTTCCACCTCAGTTCTTCCTGGCTTTTAGGATTTCAGGTAGCAGAATGTTTCAGAAGCAACAAGAGACATGAACAGCAATAAATGTGCTAGTGAAATTTACAGTTATCTGTTCGGTTCGAAAACTTGCCAATCTGGAAGACGTTTGGAAGATCTCACGAAATTTGTAGCCAAAGTCTGTTTTTCGATCCAAACTAAAAAAAAAGAATAACTTTAATCTTACAGAAGACAGTTACGTAAAAGTTTGAAAAATGTAATGGTGTGAAGATGTTGCTATTAGAGAAGAAATTACCTTTACGTGTGTGGAGGGGAATGAGGTGGGCGGGGGCAGAATCATTTGTAAAGATGGGGAACACAACAATTATTGCAAGGTTGGCCACAAGAGGGGAGGGGGTCATGCCAAAGATTGTACCGCTAAAATTTTTAGTGGGCTTTTTTTTTAAACGTCATAAGTCCTTTCTGGAGGTGTGGGGGCTCCGATGTAATATTTGAGGCGATACAAAATCGCTCTTAAAAAGATAGGCACCTAATTAGCCTTATTTTCTTCATGAAATTTCGTAGAATAATTAACTGAAGTCGCGGTATTGTTCACCGCATGCCTGATTATCTCGCGTTATCTCGAGCTCTTATGAGTTGCGGGTAATTATTATCCCGAGAAAACTCGGGTGAAACTAAATGATTTTACACCTATAAAAAATTAAAAATTTAACTTGAAACCATCATATTTTGTTTTCATTTCCTTGTATATAAAAATCAAATTAAAAAACTGATTTTTTTTTTAGAAGTTTTTCCAGAACAATTTGAAATGGAAGCGGTTAAAGATGAAAGTTTTGATCTTATTTTCCACGCCTGATAAGATTTCGTTGAAACAAAGACTCCAACCGTTTCATTCTGTATCTAAAAAACCATTATCTAACTCGAATGTTTGCCGACCTTTCAGTCAAGACTTCCGCGTCATTTTTCACAAATATGCTCTTGTCGCCGTCCAATCGAGTGAAATGCTCTCAATCGATGAAAGCGAGCACTTTCGATTCCGATATAGCGTGACCGGTCTGTTCTTGCCGAATCGATGTGGAGTTGAGTTGCACGAAGAGAATGGAATGCGTTTTTTTGCCTCCTCCGTTAAAAACAGAATCAGCTCTTCACTGAGAGAAATTGTGGTAATGCGATTTGGAATTTAAAATGTTCCTCTTCTTACTTGGAAATTTTTATAAAAGAGGCTTTCAAATGGAGGAATCTGCGGAAGAAGTATTTACGTTAATGGCCTAGAAAATATCATGCGATGATGCTTTGTCATGAAACGGGTATAAATGATTTACGTTTGTGAAGAAATGTCTTTTTGTGCCTAGGACGTGTTGAATTTTTGTTCAAGTCGTTTAAAGAGTAGTTGTGTGTATGGGAATTTATTTTGGGTTGGGTCAAAACCAAATATTATGGGAGCTTCCGAATTTAAGTTAAAAAAATTTGAAATCCTCGTTTTTAATGAGTAGTTTTAAATTTATTTCGGATGGGGCGAGGGGTCTCGCCTTTTCGGTACCCCCCTTCAATAGGCCGTTAGTAAAGAGCAGTGCTGCTTATTTATGAGGCGAAATTTTATAACTTCTTGATTTTTTACCGAGTGGATTCACAAAATGCTTTCATTTTCCTTTGAATTTTGTCTGTTTTAGAACAAAAATGATATAATAAAAATAACTAAAATTTGTTGATTAAAATGAATAATTTATAATTAGTATGGATGAATCTTGGAAAAATAAAAACTGAAATGTATGCAAACTTTAGAAGGGCGAAGTGATCAACTATCAAGTACAGAAATTCGAAAAGAAAAAAAAAGTGTTTAAAAAATAAACAAATGAGACGAAGCAGTCTTTCAAAAACTAGCTGCAATCAGGGCCGTTATTTAAAGTTTTTCCAGGGGGAGGGGGGCAAAAGTTCCAAACACAATGCAATTTCATCGGAAAACATAAAAAAGCCACGCCCACTTATATGCAAATACATTAATTTCTCAAAGTCACCCCCCCCTGACCCCCCCTAAATGACGGGCCTGGCTTCAATCCTTGAAGGCATCAACTTCAATTTTTATAAACAAATTTCTTTTCATTTTTTCTTTCTCTCACTCTTTGGGAAACATTTTTGTTTTAAGCGCACATTTAAACGTGTTGCATATGTCGCACTCGTAATTACTGATTAAATCAAATAAAAATAAAAAAATAAATAGGGCCAACTCGCAGTTGCCGAAATCAGATATTCGTTTATCCGGGTATTTACTCCTGGGTAACGGTAGTTACGGGCCGGATATCTGAAAAAGATCTCTTGTTATTCCTCCCCAGCCAAAGGTCAAGGGGGGCTCCACCATCCGATAAATCGGGTGGCCTGATGGAATGCAATCGATTGACTCTAGATGACCGAACATGCGTCGAAGGGAGATTAAGTGGCTGACTCAGTTGTTTATTTTGCGCATTTCCGCCCCCATCGCTCTATGGTTTCGGTTTTGTTCTGTTTGAGCAACCGATTTTCACACGATCCGTTTGGCAGATGGCCAGTGAGTCTTTCCCATTCCAGAAAATGAACAGAGGAATTCGAATGAATTAATAATATGAGTTGTGAGGCGAAAATTGCATTTTTGTAAAATTGGCTTTTCCGCTGTACTAGAGAATGACGCCAGTGGATGCTACTCTTTCCATCATGAGAGGTTGACTCCAGTGGAGAGACATTATATCGTCGCTTTGGAAGACCAACGCTGCAACTCAAAAAAAGCCCATTTTTCAGGAGAGCAATTTTTTACTTTTCAGAAACTTCTATCGCGCTTGTGCTCAAAACTATTGCGACTATTTTAATGAAACTAGCATTAAAAAAACCGCATTTTAATCTCTTTTCTAATGTAGCACGATTGACTTCAATGGCATTTTAACTAATGACGTAATTTTAAAAAGAGTGAAGGTAGTTTGAGTTACATCAGTGTTCTCCAAAAATTGCTCCCTAGCGGATATTTTTGACACTTTTGAGTTGTAACCTTGTTCATCATAAAGAGCGATTTTTTCTAAACAAAATGATATAAAAATGTCATTTTTCGATTTTTTTGAGTTGCAGCGTTCATCCAAAACGACGATATGTCAAATCAACAAGCCTCGAAGCACTTGACCAAAATTTACAGGGGTGAATATGTCTATAACGTAATACGTACAAAAGAAAGAAAGAAAGAAAGAGAAAACAATTTTAAAAATTCAGTCGTTAGTTTTTTAGGCGCGATTCGCTAAAAAAAGTCGAAAAATGGTTAAAAATCTGGCTGCAGAGCCATGTAAAATTAATAGATTTTCTGAAAATTTTTTGCCGTACCATTTTTACTTCCTTTTACGTAGTAAAGGAAGTATTGTGATCGCGAAAAAAAAATCACTCAAATTTGAATCTAAATTTTGATTTTGCTCACCCCCGAATGAATGTTCAGTAGTTTTTTCGACCTGTCAGCACGTGCATATGTACCTTCCAACATATAAGCAGCCGAAAAATCCTTTTCAACCACCCCCGAGTTAATTACGACGAATTTTCTCGTGACGTCTGTATATACGTATGTGCGTATGTGCGTATGTGTGTCGCATAACTCAAAAACTATACAGTGCGTCGCAAAAGTTTAAGCACTATGCAAATTTTTGAATAAAAAGAAATCTTTTCAGCAGAATGCTTTCATATTTATACTGTAAGTGGCTACTATGATCCTAATTAACTGTTTGAAGTTTTGAAAAATATAACCGCAACGAAAATCAGAAAATACGAAAGATATTTTTTTGGCTGTCGCAAAACTTTATGCACAGATTAGATTTTATGCAAATATCTCTTGAAACGTGATGCGTGAAGAACCAGTGCGGTTCTGTTGAACGAGTTATATAGTGTAGCAATGGCTTAAAGTGTTATCAAGATGCCGAAGTCACTACAGTTCTCGTCTGAAGAAGTTGTGAAACTCTGGAAGCTGAAAGCAGAAGGTAACTCTGTTATGCAAATTTCAGTGATTTTAAATCGATCTAAACGTGGTATTTATAATGTTCTGAAACGTGGAAATCAATTTAAACCTGCGTTTCGCTCAGGAAGACCGAGAAAAACTACCTCTCGTGAGGATAGAAGAATTAAAAAACTGGCCTTAACAGAAAATTTGTCACTTAATCAAATAAAAACTAGACTTGTAACAAAATTATCACGTGATACCATAAGCAGACGAATAAAATAATCAGGATTTATCAAAAAACAAAAGTTAGCTCGCAAACCTTTTCTGAAAAAGTGTCACAAACAAGCAAGACTGCATCAGTGGGCAAAGCATCATATGCATTATAGTGACGAATGGATTACTGTTGTGTTCTCTGATGAAAAAAATGGAATTTAGACGGTCCAGATGGGTTCTCATACTACTGGCGTGACTTGAGGAAAGATCCGAAGTGCGTATTCAGTAGGCAACATGGTGGTGGCTCAGTCATGGTATGGGGCGCTTTTTGCTTCAACGGACAAACTTCTCTTAGCTTTCTAAAGGCTAGACAAAATTCAGAAAGGTATCAAGATACCCTGAGAAAGCATTTGTTACCATTTGGTGAAGTCCTAGGTGGTCCTGATTGGATTTTTCAGCAAGACAACGCTTCAATACACAATTCCCGTAGTACGAAAGAATGGCTTGCTTCTCAAAATATTAGTGTAATGAACTGGCCAGCACTCAGCCCGGATCTAAATCCCATAGAAAACATCTGGGGAATTCTCGCACGTGACGTATACCAGAATGGGAAGCAGTATTGCTCTGTTCAAGAGCTTAAATCTGCAATCGAGGAAGCCTGGTACAGACTAACTCCCGAAACCTTCCATAATCTCGTGCTATCGATGAAAAATCGCATATTCGAACTCATCAGATGCAACGGTAACACCATAGACTACTAAAAGACTTTCATGCTTTCTAAAATATATATATTCCGTTTTTGTGCTTTAAACTTTTGCGACAGCAAAATTTTGATTTTATCATGTAATCGTATTTTAATTTCTATGAATTGTTTCCAAATTTGAAACATGGATTTGTAAGCTGTTTGTTTAATTACTGTAAAAATTTCAAAGCTTTTTGGTGTATACTTTTCGTCTTATCAAAAGATTTCGGTTGTGCTTAAACTTTTGCGACGCACTGTACCTACCAACATATAAGCAGCCGAAAAATCCTTTTCAACCACCCCCGAGTTAATTACGACGAGTTTTCTCGTGACGTCTGTATATACGTATGTGCGTATGTATGTGTGTCGCATAACTCAAAAACTATATGCCGTAGAAGCTACTTTCTTGGTATGTAGGCTCTGAGGATGGTCTAGTTGTGGTTGCATTCGAATGCTTCCAAGGGGATGTTTCACCCCTTTTTTTTTTGGTAAATCAGTGTTAATTTCAATGCAGATGAATTGGCACGACCACTTTGCGATATATCGCCAAGCTTTTGGTCGCCAAGTGTTTTACGCCCACTTGGCAGCATATCGCCAAATTGGCGACAAATTTGGCGAAAAAAAATTTTTTTTTTGAATTTGGGTTCAATTTGGCGCTATTGGCGATATTTTGCGAAAAATCCACTGAATGATGTTAAACTCGGCGATATTTAGAAAATGAATCATTGTAAAACATTTGTTTTGCATTGTTTCATGGCAAACTATGGGTATGTGTTCGAATTGCTATCTTGCTCAGTCCTAGCACTATTTTAACACTAAGGCATCTACAAAGAAATTTACACGTAAAAGGAAGTAGTGTGGGGCCCATACAAGATTTTTTTATCTTGATGAAATTTAGAAAGCAATTTGCATCAATATTCTGTATTCCGCAACGGTTTTATTTTTTCTTGATTTTTTTTTCCTGAAATATAGCCAATGTTTTTTGCATCGCGACTGAGTAAAATTTATCCTTTTTTATCCTTTTTCTTCCATTTAAACTAGAAAAAAATAATTAATTGCTGAAGAATCAATATGTATCACTGAGAATAGCGTATTTTCTATATGTTTAAACGAAAAAAAAACATTTTCGGCAGATAAATTGCTTTTGAGAATACTTTGTGAGATGGAAAATTTCAGCAAAAATAAAAATCAATTAAAAAAAATCCTGACGTGATAAAATCTTTTCATTGTTTTTCCTGAAATCAACACCAAATAGTGCGTAAAATTGAACCATTACTTCTCTTGCATTTTTTTTTTCATCGCATTCCTGCACGACTTGCAAATTTTGTGCTTGATTTTGCTTTTGTCAATTTATTTTCTTATAGTAATGTGAAAACATATTGCCCAATAATATCTGATTGACTATGTCTATTTTTCAAATTCAATTTTCATCCTCATCATTTCTTTTTCATTTCGTACTGGCTGCGTGCCCCGGCTCTGCACGGTCTACTTTGTGAATAAAAGTTACGTCAAGTGAAGTGTGTCTATGAGTCCCGATTGGATTTAAGTCGATATTTTGCCGGCATGCAATACGAAAATTTTATTTATCCAATTTAAAATTGATTTTTACTTACTTAAAAACGCCTCTATCTTTTTTCTGGGTGAAGTTTTTCGATAAGCACTTTTAAACCACAGGAAGGAAATCTTCTCAAGAGGTATGAGACCAAAATCGAGAAGATCCGATAATTGTTTCTGTTAGAAAGATCCATTTTGCGCCACTTTTGAGTATTAAAAGTAAAATTCGAACGGTTCGGTACTTTTTTGTCGTTTGAACCCCCCCCCCCCCTCCCTACGACTCTTCCCCGATGCTCAAGTACCTCTTTGCCAAATTTAGCCAATGTCCGATGTAAACTGAATTTGCATACACATATTCTTTGTTTTATTTATATGGATTATTGATACTATTATTATACTATAAAATTATCTCTGTTTATATGTGAATATGGACATCGGCTTGCTCTATGGGATATATTTTCAGAGGAATAAAAATGCTTCATACCTAAAATCTACACTTTTAATTACGCATCATCTTCCGTCTTAACCCATTCCATGTTTTGCCCGTATGTCGTACTGACACAGTTTTCGGTCCTTTACTGATTTGTCCTTACGTCGTACGGGCAATCTGATTTCTGTTTCGCGATTTCAGTTTCTTTCGAATCTTTTCTATTTTGAGTAGCAAATTATTCGTACAGATGGTGATAGGTGTCCAGAAAAATGTAGTTTGCATTCTATTGTGTTTTCTATTCTGATTGGTTGGTTAATGTAAAATGAACAAGAAATGCGATAAAATGGGTGAATTTTTTTTTTGGACCGAATTCGGGAAAGAAATGAAACTTTTAAAGAGTTAAGTTTTCGCTTATACCCTCTTCTTTTTTAATTCATCTATAGCAGTTTCCCAAAGTGGGGTCCTTGGACCCCCGAGATTCCGTGAGCTAATGCCGGGGGATCCGCGGTGCTACTCTGTCAAAACATGAAAATAGTTGAAGCTAAGAAACGAGTAACAATATTTTTATTCAAAAAGAAACCAGATTTTCGGGAATAAAAAAGTTCTTGTTTATGGTGTACGCAGGGAGAAGCAAACTCCACAGAACCCTCGATTTTTACGCATGTTTGACACCTAATTGAGTTCTGAATAGATTTTTAGTTCCATAGCTTAAAATAATAACGTTAAGGAATGAAAATTAGACAGTAACTTCAAAAAATATACAGAACAATGAATAAATTTAAAGAAAGGAAAAAAAAAACAGTAAAAACATATTAAGAAAAGAGAAAGATTTAATTGTATAAAATCAAGGTGTTTTTGCGCAAGGGGGCGAAGGAGGGGTCTCCGCAAAGTTAGTAATTTTCAATAAAGGGTCCGTGGAGATCTGGACTTTTCTGAATCTCTGATTTCTAGAGTATTCCTCCTGCTACTTTTATGAAAACAGCCCTGATTACTCCGTTTTAGGAAGCGAATTTCTTCACTACCCTTGCAGGAAGGAAATACTATTGTGGTCGCATATTTTATGAGCCAACGTTAGTCAATGTCCGTACAAGGAGATGAATTTCTCTGTTTCCCATTTTGGCAGGTAAATATTATTGTCAAAGTTCCTCAGTAACTGAGTTTGCCGCCAGACAGTTTTAAAACGGAAACTATTCGTAATTGCACTATCTTTCATTGGATGAACAAAAGGTCATCAATACAATAGAATACAAAATTGTGGTTGTCTCGTTTTTAGGAAAGCGAATATTTCCAAACCTTTATTTAAAGCTTGTTACATTAATGTGTTCACCATTAAACTTTTTGAGTCTTGGAAAGGGGAGATGATGCTCGATTTTTACTTTTATATATTGTCAGTCCCGCTTAAACGAATAGTGTCGGTTTCTAGAAATATTACTCGATTAAGTGAGGTAATTGTGCAAGCGAGGATCTTTAACATTGCGTTTATGGCATGGGGAAGTATCCGGTTCAGGCTGTTTTATTCGAATAAGCGGGATATTCGTTTATCCGTTATCCGATTGGGGACGACACTACTTTCTTTTCTGTTTATAAATTCTTTCGGACCATTTTTACTTCCTTTTACGTAGTAAAGGAAGTATTGTGATCACGAAAAAAATTTCACTCAAATTTCTGTCTAAATTTTGATTTTGCTCACCCCTGAATGAATGTCGCGTAGTTTTTTCGACCTGTCAGCACGTGCATATGTACCTAACAACATACAAACAGCCGAAAAATCAATTTCGACCACCCCCGAGTAAATTACGACGAGTTTTCTCGTGACGTCTGTATGTACGTATGTGCGGATGTATGTGCGGGTGTATGTGCGGATGTATGTGCGTATGTGGCTCGCATAACTCAAAAACTATATGCCGTAGAAACTTCTAGCTTGGTATGTAGGCTCTGAGGGGGGTCTAGTTGTGCACCTCCCCTTGTGATTGCATTCGAATGTTCCCAAAGGGGTCTTTTACCCCTTTTTTGGGGTAAATCAATGTTAATTTCAATACAGACTCAAGTGATATGAATTGGCGCCACCACTTGACGACATGTCGCCAAGCTTTTGGTCGCCAAGTGTTTGACGCCAACTTGGCGACATATCGCCAAATTGGCGACAAATTTGGCGAAAAAATTATTCTTTGAATTTGGGTTCAACTTGGCGCTATTGGCGATATTTTGCGAAAAATTCACTGAATGATATTAAAATCAGCAATATTTAGAAAATTAACCACTGTAAAATATTTTTTGCATTGTTTCGTGGCAGATTAGAGGAGTAAATATTTGAATGCTCACCTTGCTCACTCCAAGCACTTTTTTTAACACTTAAGGCAACTACTAAGAAATTTACACGTAAAAGGAAGTAGTGTGGGGCCCATACCAGATTTTTTAATTCATGCAATGCACTGCCAACTCAGTTAGTCCATTCAGCGACTGCAGTTTCGTCCGTATAATGGACTCATCAGTCGGGAATAAGAATTGCCGAGCTGCTGGAGGCAGATAACTAGTCGAAGCAAAACTGGCGCTGTATTGCATGTATTTCTGCTCTAGCCTTTGTTTTAGGAACGGTTCATTTTTAAACAATTTCATTCTTCGCTAGTGTTTCTTGAAAGCTCAGTAATAGCCGTAAACGCAAGTTAAAAACTGTTTCTTTTTTTTTCTTTAGAATATTCCATCCCTTTGTACATATTCAACAAAATCAATTTTGGTTTATACCGAAGGAAACTAATTTAAAAAGGGGGGAGGATTATTATTATATTATTTATTTATTTATTTATTTTTTTGCATTTACAAAAACTGTTCCTTATAAAGGCTCGTTTTTTTCCTTTTCCAACTTCCGATTATATAATGCGTAACGTATAATGAACAAGTGCCGTCTGAATAGTTCCCCCCACCTCCCCGCTGCTAAAACCTTCTAACAGCATGAGCGGAAATTCCGCTCTCAGTAAAGAATCCCAAGTTTTCACCGTCATTACTGTTTCACTTTAAGTGCAATTGCACACTCGAAATGCAATATAAAATATTATGGGAGGAAAATTAATCAAAGTAGTTTGAAGAATGGGAAGCTTTTCATATCTAATTCATTCACATCACAGATAATAATATACATTTATGTATGTATTTTTGTTGTTTTTTCTCCCTATAAGGAGTATAGGGCACGTACACTTTACCCCCAACCCCCACACCCTTCCGGTAAACTTTGAAATGAGTGGCCTGATTCTCAGTGTGCCTTCATGTTATCGTTTCTATCGCTGTTTACTTTTCCAGTTATAATCCGAAAGCTAAAATGAAATAAAAAATCTGGTATGGACCCCACACTACTTCCTTTTACGTGTAAATTTCTTAGTAGTTGCCTTAAGTGTTAAAAAAGTGCTTGGAGTGAGCAAGGTAACAATTCAAATATTTACCCCCCTAATCTACCACTAAACAATGCAAAAAATATTTTACAATGGTTATTTTTCTAAATATTGCTGATTTTAATATCATTTAGTGAATTTTTCGCAAAATATCGCCAATAGCGCCAAATTGAACCCAAATTCAAAAAATAATTTTTTCGCCAAATTTGTCGCCAACTTAGCATCAAACACTTGGCGACCAAAAGCTTGGCGACATGTCGCCAAGTGGTGGCGCCAATTCATATCACTTGAGTCTGCATTGAAATTAACATTGATTTACCCCAAAAAAGGGGTAAAAGATCCCTTTGGGAACATTCGAATGCAATCACAAGGGGAGGTGCACAACTAGACCCCCCTCAGAGCCTACATACCAAGCTAGAAGTTTCTACGGCATATAGTTTTTGAGTTATGCGAGCCACATACGCACATACATCCGCACATACACCCGCACATACATCCGCACATACGTACATACAGACGTCACGAGAAAACTCGTCGTAATTTACTCGGGGGTGGTCGAAATTGATTTTTCAGCTGTTTGTATGTTGTTAGGTACATATGCACGTGCTGACAGGTCGAAAAAACTACGCGACATTCATTCAGGGGTGAGCAAAATCAAAATTTAGACCGAAATTTGAGTGAAATTTTTTTCGTGATCACAATACTTCCTTTACTACGTAAAAGGAAGTAAAAAGGAATCAATAAATTAGCAAATTAATAAAAAAAAACAGTAATGAAAGAAAATAATAACAGGAACACGAGGGCAAATAATTTATGCGTTCCAAAACTGTGTTCTTATGACCGCAACCAATTTCAATTTTTTTTTTCATCATTCCCTGATCAAATTCAATTTTGTTTTCCACCTAATTAAAACGAAACTTTATTTTCTAACGTCCTCCGAAAAGACGGCGAACTGATGATCCTTCTAAGAAATTGTTCCCGGACGCTTTCTGCGGTTGCGTAATAGATGATAGACGGGAGCAGTAGGCACGCACTCGCGTTGGATGTCGTTAAATTTCGATTCTCAAACCACTCCTCATCTCTGGGTTGCTAGGAGACGAAGAGCCCCGAGATGCATCAAATTGAAGGACGATAATGTTTTCTAAGTCTGCTACAAATGCTCTGCGTACTTTTTCTTTTTGGATGCATTCATCCTGACTACACGTATGAGTTTCTTTCAAAATTTATCGGCAATTTATTTAGCGCACGATCAACTTATAGGGATAAACGAAGCTTTTCGACCGGTTCTCTGTGTTTTCATGCATGTGTTCTATCCAGATTACTTTCACACAAGCAAATTAAAGAAAACTATCTTTCTAGGTAGGGCGGCTCTAGAAATGTTTCAAGGGAGGGACGATTGCTTTTATTACCTATCCACACATCTTGGTTTAAAAAAGTTGACCTCGTAGGTTTACGACTTCAATTGCGAAACATATTCTGGGGAGAGCCCTGAACCTCCCTTCTGCTAGCATCAAAGATAGTTTGAAAATCCATTTCTTGAACTTCAACATTGAAACTTCATCAGTGGTGAGTTCCTCAACGAAGGGGCGATCGCCCCCATCTCGCCTTCCTTGTATCCGTCCCTGCTTGATCGTGCCCTTCACTATAACTCGAAGTTCCAAAGGGACCGGCTAAAAAGTTTCTAGTTATCACATCTTTCTCAAGAGTTTGGGACCCAATGAAAACTTCGAGATGAATGAATATCCGAGTTATAAGGCTTCAAGCTATCGAGACATTACTGTATCTATAATCAACTTTCAATTCTGTTAATATAAAATTCTCAGCTCCTGAAATCACCGATATCTTTATTTTCGTGAAAAATTACAGCTATCAAAAAGAAGTGCTTTTACAATAATTATTTTATGAGTTTTTATTATTCAGATAAGGTAAATTGATTTTCGATTTTTAAACTAATGAAATCATATCTTCAGAATATGCTCTTTTTTATCAAAATAAATATAGATATTGTCATCTTAATTAAAAAGTAGAAAAAAAAGTCATATCTTCGGAATATGCTCTTTTTTTACGAAATAAATATAGATCTTATGATCTCAATATGAAAAAAAAAAAATCTAAATGATATTGAATTCGAAGGACAACATTTTTTAATTAGACTCAAATCCATCAAGAATAATAATGAGATCGTTTCCCTTTCAAAATCATTAATACAAATGAAATAGAGATTTTACCCCATGTTTTCATCAACGAACGCCTCTCTTCGACTGGATGTCGATCACACAACGCCTACCCGAAGTTCATTCACAGCCGTCGCTCTTCCCCCTCAGCATCCCCGCAATATGCCGCCGATCCCCCTTTTCTCTCCATCTTCCCTTCTTCCACTCCGAACTGCATCTCGGGATAGAGAGAGGAGCCAGAGGAGGCTGCTGCCTACTGCGCATGGGCAAACTGTTGCCCACTCCCCGCAGTGTTGGTAGACACTTCTACACTCGGACGCCATCGGATCTTCTGCGTTCTTTGATACTTCGGATAATAACTCTGAGGATAACACTTCCAATCGAAGGCAATTCGTTGGATTACCCAAACCACCTGTGCTATGTGATTCGCGACGAGGATGGACGCTATCCTCCAAGGAATCTGGGAAAAGAACGGGAATCTGGTGCTTCCTCCACCCCCTTCCCGGAATGAGAAGAAGACGAGCGAACAGAAAGGATGTGAGTTCTTTTTTTTGTTTTTGTTCCATCTCTAATTGTCAATGTCTGGATGAGTTCCCGCGTACCGTTACTCGTGTGTCACCGTTTTCGAATTGGACCAAATCCTCTCTCCAGCCCTTTGGAAGAGGGTCCGACGTATGTGCTCGGTAGGGCTGAAAACTTTTGGGATGCCAACGGGGTTGTGTCCTAAAAGTATTCTGGTGCCTTCCGAATGGGATAAATGGGGTGTCTCTTATTTAAATTCACTGGTAAATCTACTGTCCGATTTTAAAGATTGTTGCTCATTATGTGGCTAAATTGTTGCTTTCTGATAAATGTAACATAACTATTTTTTCTTCAAAAAATTGCAAAAAATTACCGTATCTCATGAGCAGGAAGAAAAATTAGAATTTTCTATAGCCCTTTTGGAAGACGATCCGACATATAAATCCAGTTTCAAATCTAAGAGACTGTTTGCTGCACGTTATGTGGCTAAATTTTTACTAGCCAGATTGCTAAGTTTTTGCTTATCTTTTCGGATAAATGAAACGTGACACTTTTTTACTTCCTTTTATTTCTTCAAAAACTGCTGTTTCTATTAACTCTTGGGATGCCAATTAGGTCGTATCCTAAAAGTTTTGGGGCCTTCCGAAGCGGATAACTCAAGATGTCTCATGTTCAGTGGTTGGAAAAACTACATATTTTTCGTAGCGAACTACAACTACAACTACTTTCTTATAAATGTAGTTAACTACAGCTACAACTACTTTTCTTCAAAAGTAGCGAGCTACACTACTTTTGAAATGTAGTTGCTACTTCGCTACTTTTTAAAAAAATAAATAAATAAAAAGAATGCACCGTTTGAGGATCGACCGAAAAAATTCGAAAAGTGGTTTAGATTAAAAAATTACCTCATTCGAATATGGAATAGAAATAAGGATTGTCTTTGAATTTATTTGATACTTTTCCTTTTTGTTCATTTTTTTTGTTGCTAAAATTTGTCCTTTTTAGATTTTTTTTTTTAAAATTTACGAATATTTGCCACAAGAACCACATTGTTTTCTTTCTTCGTTCCTTTTTTTTCATTTATTTTTTTTTTAATTTAATTTAAAGTAGTTTCTAGAAATTGCTACAAACTACTACTTTTTTGTATCGCGCTACTCGCTACTCTACTTTTTTTAAAAAGTAGTGCGCTACACTACAAACTACTAAAAAATGTAGCTACTACAATAGTTTCGCTACTTGTAGCGCGCTACTTCCGACCACTGCTCATGTTTAAATTCACTGGTAAATTCAGTGTCAGATCTAGAAGCTTGTTTGTTGCATCTCATGAGTAGGAAGTAAAATTAGAATCATTTCTAGCTCTTTGGAAGACAGTCCAACGTGTGGTGCTTGTTACACTGCGAAAAATGAGCTGTTGTTTTTACAGTATAATTCTGGCAGCTGAGGTGCCAATTTAAAACTGTAAAATGCACAGTAATAAACTCTAAAACTAGCAATATTAGTTTCTTACTGTAAAATGAGCAGTTTTACAGTTTATTGCCGTAAAATTTAGCTGTAATATACTGTGAAAACAACAGTATAATACTAGCAGTAGAGGTTTCAGTTTAAAACTAAAATACACGGTAATAAGCTGTAAAATTAGCAAAGTTAACTTAGCACTTTAGTTAAATTAGCACGTTACAAAGACCATCCTAATATAACGACCAATGAGAAAACCCCCGACTGTATTCCAATATACTCAATATTCTACCTCTTATAGCGACCACTCGTTATAAAGACCGCTTTCTGTAGGACGGAGTCGGTCGTTATATCGAGCGTCCACTGTATTACAGTTTATTACTATAAAATCAGCAATTTTTACAGTATAGTACTGTAAAATTAGCAATTTTTACAGTTTATTACTATAAAATTAGCTGTATTATACTGTAAAAACATTCATTTTTTACAGTGTAGGGCTGAAAACTTTTTGGATGTCAACAGGGTTGTGTTCTAAAAGTATTCTGCTGCCTTACGAATCAGATAACTCAGGATGTCTCTTGCTTAAATTCTGAGTAAATCAATCCACTGTGCCATCCAGAAGATTGTTTTCTGCATATTATGTTGCTGAATTTTTGCTAGCCAGATTGCCGAATTTTTGCTTATCATTTCTGATAAATGAAACGTAACTTTTTTGCTTCAAAAATTGTTAGAAATTACTGTTATCGCATAAGTAGGAAGTAAAATTAGGATGCCACAGGTTAATATTTTACTTAGTGCAGTTGAAATTATTTACGTTTGAAGTTATTTACAAGCATTTTTTATTGCATATGACATAGAATCGAGGTAGCTAGTGTCGCTGTAAAATTGTTTTAATAATAAATATTTAATCCACTGCCTGATCTAAAGTATTGTTTGCTGCACCCTATGTGGCTGGACAAATGAACCGGATAAATGAACATTTCTTCAAAAGTTACTAGAAATCCTTGTCAGTGAGAAGTAAAATTAGAATGCTATAAAAATGCAATAAATAACTGAATGTGGGTTTATTCCAAATGATTTTAAAATGTTTCTAAGCGTTTTTACTACTTAGTATGCAATACATATACATTTAGGATCATAATTGAGGTAAATTGATGTTTTGACAAATTCAAATTTAAAACTATTTCCTAAAAACTTTAATGATGGTAGTTAACATTAATAACATGCTTTGATTGAATTAGGAACGCAGGTGCTGAGACTACTAACGAGAGATGAAGATCGTTCCCTCTCAATAAGCTTCAGTTTAGATTTTAGTGAAAAGGAGGAGGCAAGAATGATTGTTAATGAACAATTAATTAAAACAATGAGACAAGAAAATAATGAACTAAGTCGCGCTGCTCATTCTGTCAATTATCAGTCCTTTCCAAATTGAAACTTCTCCACTGGTTTTCAAGTAACGACCGGAAAATAAAATGAATATCCATTGATGCATTTTGGCTCTAGAATTAAATAAAATAAACCATTAGTTATAGAGCGAGAGCCCATGAGTGCCAGACCTACGTCATTTTATAAAGGCACGAAATTTTTCTGCGTAAGCACACCACAGCATGTACGAACGGTTCGCTATTCGTTAAGCTGAGTCGCGCTGGCTTTGGCGGAAAACAGGTAGCAAAGGTACGTAAAACTGCTACCCAAGAACGTCATAGTATAAAGCGTAATTTTTTAATATGTTATAAGGCGTACTATTAGAAGTTACACCTTACAGTGCCAGACACTTTGCACGCTGGCCTTGCGCAGCCAGACACTTTGAAGTTGGTAAAAATGTAAGCAAATTTACGTCATTTTATAAAGCGTAATTTTTTAATATGTTGTAATGGGGGACATTAGAAGTTACACCTCACAATGCAAACACTTTGCACGCTGGCCTTGCGCAGCCAGACACTTTGAAGTTGGTAAAAATGTAAGGGTCATTCCATGTGAAATCATCCAGGCCATGACACCCACCACCTCCGATTTTAATAAAATGTGCAGCAGTTGGAGACTTTTTGATGCTGATAACAAAAATACTACTTATATTAAGAGAGATAGTGTTATATGAGTTATATGAGATAAGTGAAGGGTTGAAAAGCTATGGTCCTTTAAATATTTTGCTTGGTGGCTCATTTGCCGCCATTTTGAATGACATATACATTTGTACAAACGGCTGCAACTCTTTAACAAATAGTCGTAGAGCTTTCAATTTTTTTTATTTTGTTCATAATAGTGTAAGCTTTAATTTGAATTGAGTTTAATTAGTATACCTACTATACATTTTTTCCTGCGAGTGCTTTCTTTCAGTTTTTTGACTCAAAAATAAAGTAACTTTAACAGAAAATTACTCACAAAACTTCACCTTCGATTTTAAACAAATTATGGGCTCAGGTATCTTTAAGTATGTTTTAACACCACCAGATAAAAAAAATCTTGATGGGTCATTCATGTGTTTTTTTTTTTTTTTTTTTTCAAACAGAATTTTTTAATTTTCAGTCAAAGAGAAAAAAGGAATCATTTCAAAATAATGTTTATCGCATTCTGTATTCCACAATATGACAATTACCTCCCCCCCCCCAAAAAAAAAAGAAAGTAAAAATCCGATATATGGCAATTGAGGAGACTTTCAACATTAATATAACCACCAAAATAAGAACAAGTAATGATTTATTAGTCAGTAAAGGCATTTCGTTCTTTAGAGCCCTAGCACACTAGTTATACATTAAATGTGTTTCTCAAAAATTAAAAAAGCAAGTGAATAACATTATTATAGAAAATACTTCATATAAATAATATAAATTGTGGTAAAGACATCAGACTTATAAAAGAATATCTAATGTTGCAGAAGAGATAAGAGTGATGTACAAATTGCGAAGTGCAAGGATATAACAGCACATTTTAATTTCTTTAGTATTTCATTAAATATCATAGATATTTTACCAAATCCAGATTTTTTTAGAACAGTGAAACACATATTTTATTAAATACATATAAATTAATAGCAATAATTTTTGTTCATCTAGTTTTCAAAATTACAGTTTACCAAGTTCAGAAACATATCTTGTCCACTTGGTGTGCACTAAAGCACTAGAACTTTCACTAAGTTTATACATCTTTCCAGTTCTCGTACTGACGTCAACATTACAGAGAATGTGACTCAAAGGGACAGTACAGTTCTCCTGTTCAGGCCAAAAGTAAGATATTGCTGGGCCATGTGGATGCAATAACTTAAGATCTACATCACCTTCTTTCATGTGAATTTCAGAAACAAGTCCTAAAAACCATTTCAAGTTCATGACACATGAAACATAACTATTTAGAGGTGGAACGTTTAAAGTACGTTTCTGTTCTAACAATCAAAAAAATGTTCAAAAAATCTAGATTTAGTAAAATAACTATGATTTTTGATGAAATACTAAAGAAACTAAAATGTGCTGTTATATCTCTGCACTTCTCAATTTGTGCATCACTCTTTTCTCTTGTGCAACATTAGATATTCTTTTATAAGTCTGATGTCTTTATCACAATTTATATTATTTATATGAAGTATTTTCAATAATAATATTGTTCACTTGCTTTTTTAATTTTTGAGTAGCACATTTAATGTATAATGAGTGTGTTAGGGCTCTAAAGAACGAAATGCCTTTATTGACTAATATATCATTACTTGTTCTTATTTTGGTGGTTATATTAATGTTGAAAGTCTCCTCAATTGCCATATATCGGATTTTTACTTTCTTTTTTTTGGGGGGGGGGGAGGTAATTTTCATATTGTGGAATACAGAATACGATAAACATTATTTTGAAATGATTCCTTTTTTTTGACTGAAAATTAAAAAATCCTGTTTGAAAAAAAAAACACATGAATGGCCCATCGAGATTTTTTTATCTGGTGTTAAAACATACTTAAAGGTACCTGAGCACATAATTTGGTTGAAATCGAAGGTGGAGTTCTGTGAGTAATTTTCTGTTAAAGTTACTTCATTTTTTAAGTCAAAAAACTGAAAGGAAACACTCGCAGGAAAAAATGTATAGTAGGTATACTAATTAAACTCAATTCAAATTAAAGCTTACACTATTATGAACAAAATAAAAAAAAATTGAAAGCTCTACGATTATTTGTTAAAGAGTTACAGCCGTTTGTACAAATGTATTATGTCATTCAAAATGGCGGCAAATGAGCCACCAAGCAAAATATTTAAAGGGCCATAACTTTTCAACC
This sequence comes from Uloborus plumipes, assembly GCA_038373865.1. NCBI lineage: Eukaryota > Metazoa > Arthropoda > Arachnida > Araneae > Uloboridae > Uloborus > Uloborus plumipes. The sequence continues at coordinate 59,028 of JAXGGA010002884.1, forward strand.
CCTTCACTTATCTCAATATGAGTAGTATTTTTGTTATCAGCATCAAAAAGTCTCCAACTGCTGCACATTTTATTAAAATCGGAGGTGGTGTGGGTGTGATATCCTGGATGATTTCACATGGAATGACCCTTACATTTTTACCAACTTCAAAGTGTCAGCGTGCAAAGTGTCTGGCATTGTAAGGTGTAACTTCTAATAGTACGCCTTACAACATATTAAAAAATTACGCTTTATACTTTGACGTTTTTGGGTAGCAATTTTACGTACCTTCGCTACCTGTTTCCCGCCAGAGCCAGCTCGACTCAGCTTAACGAATAGCGAACCGTTTGTACATGCTGTGGTGTGCTTACGCAGAAAAATTTCGTGCCTTTATAAAATGACGTAGGGCTGGCACTCATGGGCTCTTAGACTGTTAGATAAAGTTAAAGAATCAAACGATAATGGAACAAAAGACTGGTGAGAAAGAGAAGTCAAGCGAAGAAACGTTTTAGGTAGAAAATGACAAACTTCTTTTCATTAAAACACATTTGAAGCTTGAACGGTGAATATCAGGACAATATTACTTCCGAAATCATGCTGTACAAGGAGCTCCTATCGTGGGTACTAGCACTGCCCCTTGCCTTTAAGCAGTTTCAGGACCCCATCTAACCGGTTAAAACACGTATAATAGTGGTAGGTATAGGTGACCTTGGAGTGAAGTGCCCCTAAATACATGAGTTTTCCCTGCTATTTGTATTATTTATCCCTCCAAGTTTTAAATTTTGAGGCTTACAGGTCTCTTTGCTTCTAGGAGATTCAAATTTTGTTAATCCTGATCGGAACAAATAGATTAAAGTTAGTTATGAATTTTTCCTTTGCTTTATATTTAAGCAGTTAAAATTAAGAGATAGTTTGTTAAAATTATGGCTATTTTAAAGCATTTTCTCTTGGGGCTGTATGGCAAGTAATAATAAATCACATTTTTCGCAGTGTGCTTAAACTTTGAACGTCTACAAGAGCGCTTCTAAAGACAGTCATTGCAGATTATCACTATGTAAAATAAACAAAAAAGATGAGTAAAAAAGATCGGAAGGAAAAAAGTTAGATTTTGGAGTTTTTATCTGACCCAAGTTAATCTTCAATCTGATACGCAATCAAACTGTCCATCCCAGCGTTTCTCAATCTTTTTTGACCCATAAACCGATAAAAATGCAGGAAAAATTTCGAGGAAGGGGATATTTCTTTACAAAACACTTCTACTAAATATTTTTTGAAAAATGGAATTTGTTTTACAATCACGCGTTTACAGCAATATTTCAAATCAACGACAAGCGGTTATTTTATTTATTATCTATAAAAAAATTAATATTTCAAAATAATTATAGATTGCAAAATCCCGTTTCATTTTTAAAAAAGCAGTGAGATGTAACAAATACTAAACTTGAGCACACTTTAGTGCTCCCTTCCTTCATGGTAAGCTTCTTTGTTCTGGGCCTTAAAATTATGACATTAACCTAAAAAAAGTGACATACAAAACTTTCGATTATTTAATTAAACTAATTTATTCATTTCAAATCAGAAAACATTTTTAACACGAACTGATAAAAATATGAGGACCCATTAAAGTTTTCGCGGAACTGTACGGAACTGTACGGAGTTCAGAATTTTTGGTGAAGCCGATTTCATATGATAATTAGCCAATACTAGTCTTAAAATTCGATTTTATTGCTTTTTTTCCTCTCGCTCTCTCTGTCTGTGCGCATAAACTCTTCCAAACATAGCTCACGCTCCCAAAACCATTCCAAGGAAATCCAACTTCTTTTCCTTCGTAAAAATATGATTAGAATTTAAAACTTGATTTGTTTTATGTGTTTACTATTCCGTGACTTTTCAAACATTAAACTCACTTTTGGATAATCGGAAATAATTTAGTTAAGCCATAAAACAGAGTATCTAAGATTAAAACCGTCGGAGCTTCAGAAATATAAAGTTATGTGCATTTATATCAAGAAATTTCGAGAAATGGTTTCCTCAGAAACAAAACTAATAATACTGGAATGCGACTCACCACTTCTTCCGATGTGGCTAGGTAAGCTCGAATTTCGAAGAGATGATGTATACGGTCTCGATTTTTATCATCGAATCGTTTTCATCTGGTCTCTTTTTTCCCTTTTCCAGTTCTTTCTTTCAAGTCCTTAAAACCCTGTTTCTTTAAAATCTTTGCCGCTCTCTTTTACCATTTTTTCTTTAACATTTCAGTTTCATTTTAAGAAATCTCCTGTAACCTCTTGTATCCATTTGTATTTTCCTCCCTTGAGGGACTGTCCACTGGTAATTTTTCAATATTGAAATTCTAAAAACGCAATTATATGCGAATTTTAATAGTGTTAAAGAAAAGTGTTTTGGGGCTCTCCCCCGGAAGTGTTTCGAAATTGAAGTAGGAAACTTTTGTGATTAATATTTGTAAACTAGAATACATAGTGAAAAATGAGGAATAAAAAGTAAATCGCCCCTCACTTGAAAGATTTCTGGATTCGCCCTTAGGTAACACGTTTGTCCGTAGCGGTACTTAAAAGGGTTAAATAGAAAAAGCAATTACCTGTAATTTGATGTTTTATATTTTCTTATGATTTTTCAAAAATAAAAAAGAAAAAATGTATCTCCCAGCAATATTGGGTAGACATATATGTCTGTTTTCTCTAATTCAATTGATATCATTTATTTTTCATTGCGCATTATAAGACCAACTAAATGAGAGGGTGTTTTCTGGAAAATAATTTTATGCATTGGAATCAAAGTTATCTGTCATTTCCCGCTAAAGTTTCTGCGTATACCTACTTTATTTTTCAATTTTGTGTATAGTGTACCTTCTGCCATGTTTACAACTATAGCACTGCATGGAGATTATTAGGTACACTTTTAAGGAATTTCACTTGGGTTCATTTGAAATTAAAAGCAGCAAATCGCATATCTGGAAAAGCTGGACCACCTTCATCCTGCTGTGAATTGATGGCGGTAGGAAAAGATGATTTCCATAATCTCCACCAGTAGCAACCATATATCTAGCAATAAAATCTTCTTCATCTTCTCTATTTAAATTTCTGAAGGAAACTTATCTCAGATAAAAGGCATTTACGTGCAAATCTGTAGGTTTTGTTACTCAAACTCTCCCCTTTCCTGCCATTCAAACTCAGGAAACTTAACCTTGACTTTCTCCTATCCTCTTTTTCGAGAGAAACGTAATCATAATAATAATCTATATTCGCCTGTGGGCCGTATTCTTAATTATTTTGAGTCATTATTATAAGTTGAGCCATCAAATATCAGGGGAAGGGCTGATGAGATTGTTTTGCAGAAAGTTCATTGGGGTTTTTGAGACATACTTTTTTTTCTCTCCCGATGTTAAGAGAAATGTACCAAATCCGCGGTATATATACTCAGAATTCGTTCAAATTTTTACTATGCACTCGACTTGTTCAGTACTCAGCAATTGCGCAAATTAAATAAAAAATCAATGATGAAGTATTTTTTATTGTGGAAAAATCGAACACAAATTTCTAACATTCCACAGCAGGATTCTTAAAATATGACTATGTCCTAATATAAAATTAAGCTTTTAAGGTGCGTTTGTCATTTTTACCCACAACCTGACGCAAATGTTTCTAAAAAGATAGTAAAATATAACATACTTTTCCATGTTTTCTTGCTCTTAGCTGTTCACATGTACTGAATAGGGTGGAGCGAAAAAAACAAAGTTTTTATTTTCGAATCATAATAGTGCGGAAAAGTTGCGATTGGTGAAGACTTACAAAACAAAACAAAAATTTTTGAAATCGGATAATATCTTCCGATCCCGCAACGAGCCTGAAATTTTGAAAAAATGAAAATTTTCATATGTTTTTAGCGATTTTTTAAAATTTTTGTTTCAATGTTTGTTTTAATGCTCTTAGACGGAAAAGTTACGATTGGTGAAGCCTTCTGAATTTTTAAAAAATATATTGAGATCAAATAATACCTTCTGATCAGGGAACAAGCCAGAAAAACCAAAAAATTGGATATTTTCAACTTTTTTGGGGAGATTAAAAAAAGTTTTAAAAACTGTTCTCATTTTTTTTCTTCTTTTTTACCCGGTATCAAAACGTAAAGAATTTTAAAAAGCACTGTATTACTCTTAAACGTTATTTTTTTTCTTGATTTTTTAGGTATCTTCTAAACATGCAGAACTACCATTCTTTACAACAATAAAACGTTTTCAAATAATAGAAACTGTTACCTAACCTGACTGACTACCCACAGAATCCTTTAACATTAATTTAATTAAAAACTCATTTTTGTTCGGTCTTTAAAATTAAACCTAGTTAGGTTAGGTAGTGTATAGAATGAAACTGCAAAAGGCAATTAAAAATTAAGAAACTAACATGTAATGAGGTAGGTAATAAAATAGTTTATCATTTAGAGATGAAAAATAAGGTTAATCTTATGAGTGAGGTTTTTTTTTTTTTCAGTGAATCTTTGTATTGAAAAAGTTCAACAAATTTAATTACTAGGCATGAGTAAAAAAAAATTATGTTTATGTTATCGATTATTTTTTGCTTTTTAGTTGTTTTAAGTTTGCTTTAAGGTTATGTTGGTTCCTACAGTAACACAGTCCCAAGCAAAGTGGGGCAAGGTGTTGCAAAAATTAAGGATTGGAAAGCATTTGACAAGGAGAGGACACTGCGGGGAAGGCCTGCCCCACACACCCCCATTAGCTTTATGCAAAAAATATTAAAACATGTTATAATGAAAACTGAACATTTGAAATATGATTGAAGAGAAACTTGTGCTTAAAAGGTTACTGTAGAACATCTCGGTAATGATTTTGGAACACAATTTGATGTGAAAGCCATAAATATAATGAATTTATTAGTCTAGAAGACAAAACAAATTTCAGATTTTGTTGATTTCTAATTTTTCATAAACAAAATTATTTTTAAATAAAAACAAAACCGCCATTGAATACATAATATTTACGTACAACTTCTTACCCAGACCTATTAATTAAACAACTTTTTCAGTACAAAAATCCACTGAACAAAACACTCACTCATAAGATGAACAATATTTTTTGTCTCTAAACGATAAACTATTTTAATTCGTACCTCATTATATGTTAGTTTCTTAATTTTTAATTGCTTTTTGCAGTCTCATTCTATACATTACTTAACCTAACCAGTTTTAATTTTAAAGACTGAACAAAAATTAGTTTTTAATTAAACTAATGTTAAAGGATTCTGTGGGTAATCAGATAGGTTAGGTAACAGTTTATAGAAGGAACAGACTTCAAAAGGCGGTTAAGAAATTGTATATAATTAGTTAGGTATTAAAATTGTTTATAGTTTAGTGATTAAAATTAGCGTTTATTTTGGGCGTGGGTGTTTTATTTAGTGGGTTTTTGTACTCGATTGTAGAAATTTTAAAAAATATTTTGTAATTTTCTACTATTTAAAAATGTTTCATTGTTGTAAAGAATGGTAGTTTTGCATGTTTAGAAGATACCTAAAAAATTAATGTTTAAAAGTAATATAGTGCATTTTAAAATTCTTTACGCTATGATACCGGGTAAAAAAGAAGAAAAAAAAATGAGAACAGTTGTTAAAACTTTTTTTAACCCCCCCCCCAAAAAAAAATCTGAAAATAACCAATTTCTTGCTTGTTCCTGGATCAGAAGGTATTATTTGATCTCAATATATTTTTTAAAATTTCAGAAGGCTTCACCAATCGTAATTTTTCCGTCTAAGAGCATTAAAATAAACATTGAAACAAAAATTTTAAAAAATCGCTAAAAACACATGAAATTTTTCATTTTTTCAAAATTTCAGGCTCGTTGCGGGATCGGAAGATATTTATCCGATTTCAAAAAATTTTGTTTTGTTTTGTAAGTCTTCACCAATCACAACTTTTCCGCACTATTACGATTCGAAAATAAAACTTAGTTTTTTTCGCTCCACCCTAGTACTAAAGCCTTATAGATATAATACCGATTTTAATAACTTTTGCAATTTTTTTTTCTTTTAAGGATGAAAAGAAATATGGAAAAATATTAAAGTATGAAACTTTTACACTATTTAGTGCAACAAAACCTAAGAACTGCGAAGACAAAAATCATTTCTGACGGACAATTATGAGAAAAAGCTGTAACAAATAAAATTAGGAAATTATTTTTAACTGCATCTCAATTAATTACTTTTTATTTATTTATTCAGTTTTTCATAAATTTGCAAAATAATTTTACGAGAAAGCTAAGTCAGTTGTTAAATATGTGACTTAAATTTTAATACCAAAATTATTAAATTTCAAGAATGAAATTTCATTTCATTTGTCGAAGTGAACTCTTATTATTTGTTTGAAGAATACAAATTTTAAAATGACGTAAAACAGAAATTTAATAAGTTATTGATTAAAACAATTATTTTTGCCTGTGGAATAACTTTGAAAAGTACATCTTCTCTGAAATTTCGTTTGTCGTTTACAACTTTTTATTTTTTGAAAACAAAAAATGTAGGCAATAAGTTTCATTAAAAAAATGACGTCAATCGTTTTCATTACGTGGAGAACTTTAATTGGTGAAAAGTTAATGAAAATTTATTTAAAAACTGTTCTTAAGCTTTGTAATTTGATTTTTTTTTTTTTATTTCTTTGTTTTTTACAGTGCCTCTGCTTGAAAATTGCCGTTCTGCCAACTTTCAATTACTTTCCGTGGATAATAGAAATCCGCACAAAAAATTTAAATGTGCTTTTATAGTGCAAGGTAAAAGTCATTTAGTGACGAAGCGTAATTTTGTGCTTTCAAGTATTATATGTTTTTAAAATTTATTCTATAAATGAGATTTCTTGAAGAAAGAATTCAATTTCAGAAATTGGTAAGAATTTAAACAAACTTGTAATTTCTCAGATTTAATTTTCGTTTGAAATTATCATTAATATCATGCTATAATTTTGAATTCCAGTGTATTTTACTTGGCAGGGACGGTATCATCAAAATAAATGAACCGAATGGATTGAAACCAAAGTTGTTTTTGCAAACAAATGACAGTAAATCATATTATTACGTTTTAATTGGTATTTTGTTTATTAACTTTCTAATTCATTGCGCCGAGAAAGATTTTGAAAAACTATTAAATTAGGTCTTTTCCGCTAATTGTATAGCAGAGTCCTCAGTTTTAAACGCATTTAGTATTTGTTTAAATTGAAGCTTTTTTAGTCGAAGCTCGTATCTATACCAAAATGCAACTTAACTTGACACTGAACGTCACTACGGGCGGAGCCAATAAGAGCTCACAAGCAGTCAGCGATCTCCTCTAATTCGCCAAGTAGGCTGTGACGTTTTATCTAGCTCGTTTTTCATAGGCTAACGTCACGCTGACGTCACGATGCTGTTGTCAAGAAAGGTTGCAGTGTAGTTTTTTTTTTAATGTTTTTACTGTTTTTTTTTTCTCCGAATGTATCCCTCGATTTATCTCCAGTAGTCAAAATGGATATTTTACGCAACTTAGCGACACAATTGTCCCCAATGTTTGAAAAAATCATGTTTGAAAAAATCACTGCAAAAATGAACTATTGTTTTCACAGTATACTGGCAAACGAGGTTCCAATTTCAATTCTAATTCAATTCAATTTATTTTAATCAGGGCAATACAAACCATAAACAAAAAATAGACGAAGCATAAGACGAATACAACAATATATAGAGCACAAATACAGAAAAAAAAAAAAACAAACGTCAAGTATATACATCGTAACCAAAAGCCCTGATTAAGTAAATGGGAGTAAAGGCTGTAAAAAAACAGCCTGACGAGCTCCAGCTCCCATCACAAAAATTTAAAACGAAAATGCACAGTAAACTGTAAAAATAGCAATTTTGCAGTTTCTTACTGTGCAGTTAGCAATTTTACAGTTTACTGCCGTAAAATTTAGCTGTATTGTATTGTAAAAACAACACTATATACTATTGGCAGCAGAGGTACCAGTTTATTACTGTAAAATTAGCAATTTTTTAGTTTATTACAATAAAATCAGCTGTAATATACTGCATAAACACCATTTTTTAGTGTGTGAAAGTTTAAAACCCCAGCCTTTCTTCATTGTATGGCAATTTTTTGCGTGAATTTTCGCCTTGTTGCTTCTTGTGAAAACAGTCGAATCGCGGATAACTCGAATGACCCTCCATCTCGAAGTTTTCATTGGGCTCCGAAGTCTTGAAAAGATTGTGGTTGGTGGGTTCTATGTAACTCGAACTTCCAATAACTCGAAGCCCTTGGGACTTCGAGCTATCGAGACGCCACTGTATTTCGGTTTTCAGTGGAAATCATTTTATAATTGTTGAAGAGAGAGATAAAAGAAAAAAAAAATTTATAAGTGCACTAGAAATTCCAGTTTAGCCCACATTAGGTCACGTTTTTCTTTTCACCGCAGGCTTATATATCTTTCATATTTTTGATTTTGAGTTAACTCATATATTAGTGCTTCTGAAAACGCTAAAGAACGTTTTCGCAAGCTTAAACTCATACACAAACAAATAAGTAAATAAATAAGAAAAGCTGAATCAAAAGTGGACAAAAAATTGACCCTCGCAGAACTGATTATTCCTGTAATTTACATTGCAATAGAACTGACAGCATGAAGGCAAGTAAAAGAAATAAAAATATCTGTAACGCATTTCAAAGAATAAACATTGTTCGACAAAACAGCCTTAACATTTCATTAGTGGTTAAAATTCTCCAAAACCCGTACCTTCCTTCATTAATATTAATCCATCAAGAATGTCATCTGATAGGCGGAGGAACAATCGAATAAACAGCTTGGGAGGGCGAGATTCGGTTACAGTTAACGAGTAAGGATGTCAAGAGTTGAATGTCAGTCGCCATTGAAAGTACGGAAAAGGAAGTAGGAAGTTTTTTTTTTTTTTTGTAAATCAGTTTGCGATGGCAATGCTGTCAAAGTGTCGATCTTTGAAGGAACCGGATAGTATCAGGCATGGCATTTCAATTTCTTTTCCAATTGGTGGCAATTCGTATTTAACATTCTTGTACAGTTTTTCATTTGAACATTATTTAGGGGAATGTGGGGCAAAGTGAAATGGTGAAATTTTTCTCAGTTTGCAGCACCACCTATCTAGCATTAGTTTAACTAAGTTCCTAAACATATAGCTGATTCTAGTCAAAAAATTAGTAGCTCCAAAGATAAACAAACAAAATAACAGAAGTCATTTTCTGACTGAACATACACATATTGTAATTTTGGTGGTTAATTAAAAATATTTGTTACTATGAAAAATGATAAAGCTCCCGAAATTGTCACTTTAAGTGTTAATTGAGCTCTACTCTTTTTCAAATTTAGATCACTGTGATGGGTTGTATTGAGCAATGTAATGTTCTGTATTCACAGCGTTCTAGCCGAAGCTTGGTCGTATCTTTCTCTCTTCATGGAAGAACATAAAAATATGTTGCTATTGTACAACGATAACATAAACTACCTAATCCCCGAAAGAAACAAAGCTGCCTAATAAGACCATGCATTAACCCCACTTAAGGTCGAAAAGAGGAGCTCGTTATATCTCTACTCTTACTCAGAAACTAGGGCGTACACGTGATAAGGAGGCACTTTTTCCTTGAAATTTCTTTTTCTTGCCGAGCGAAGAGGAAAAAAGAAAACAAACCTACGTCTAATGAGCTTAGAGATGGTTCTCGCAGGCGTCACTTTCTAACGAGAACAATATTATGAAAGGCAAAGGGAAAGCGATGCTGAGGAATCTGTGTATGGGAAAGAGAAAAATAGGAGAGGACCTTCAGATGACTTGGCTTGGCAATGAATGGTTAGTCTCAGCTGTAATGGAAAGTTGGTGGCTGTGTATATGCTAAAATGAGTCTGCGACATAGGCGGTTCGTACAGGGGGCAAGGGGGGCGGCTGCCCCCTCACTTCCAAAAGTGAAGGGACCTTGCCCCCTTACTTTGCACCGTAAAAAAGTAAATGATCGAGTGAGAAACGATTTTTGACTCAGTGGATAAATTAATTTCACCAAAATAAAAGCTGAAAATAAAAAAAAAAAAATCTGTCTTTTTTTTTTTTTTCTCGTGGTATTTCATTAAAATGAATGAAATCAAGCAACCTGGTTCATTTTAGAGGCCATTTTTCGCATTTTTTTGTGGCCTTTTTATCAGTGATGTTAAAATCCAACAATATAGCCAAATTTTACAAAAATAATAATTAAAAAACTTTAGAGGTGCTGTCTCCTAACTCCCCCTCCTCCATTTCTTTTGCTCCCATCCTCTACTCGCTTTTCTCCTGACATCCCCCCCCCCCCCATTTTTTTGGTGCACCAGCCGCCTATGCTGCGAGGTAATTCAAAGTGCTGATAGTAGCATAAACAGTGTGTAGAAGAAAGTATATAATGCAGTTCAACGCGATTTAAAAATATTTAAAACATTAAAAAACAAACTTTAAATATACTGGGGAAAATGTCATGTTTTGATGCTTTTGTTTGACAATAAGCTATTGCCTAGCTTATTGAGAGAAAATACCAAACAGCTTGTTACAGCATTCAGAGATTGCAATTTTGACCTTATTGCAATTTTGACCTTGTGCCGGGATGATCAGCGTGGAACAGCTATAAGGAAGCTGAAGGCCAAAAAAAAAAAAAAAAAAATCTCACCATGGAAACTGAATACACATTCCCACTGGTTACTAAAAGTATTCCTGCGTTTTCAGTACATTGTACCAGTGTAAAAGAAAACTCAGTCTCTGTGAGATTTTTTGTGGCCATTACAGACTGATGAGCTTAAAAAATTGAAACTGCAGTCTCTGGGTATTGTGTCAAGCTATTTGGTATTTGCTTGCAATTCTACCTTTGCTCCAGCTTTTACTTGTAGCTTGAAATAACTTATCATCAACTTGGTACAAATTCGCAAAAGTTTTAAAATTTAGAGTTACTAACGCCCGTATTTATGAGAACACATCCGCATTTTCAGTAGGACTCACTTTACTCGCATTATATTTTTTTTAACTTAGTTTTTGGGGAAGAATATTAAAAAAAAAAGAAAAAAAGAAAACCAAGCTATGTAAAAAGGGGACAGTGAATTTCAAACGAAATAGATTTCTAAACCAGACGACGTTCCTCATAAAAGTTGATTGAGTATAATAAATTAAGGCTTGTTTTGTGACGAAATTCGTCAGTATGAACCCATCATTCTGTTTTAAACTCTCGCCTGTTTAGATACGTAACAGTAATGCATAGTATAATGAGGTATAAGTTGAAATATATGTAAATTAAATTAGTGGGCCCAACTTTTTTTTTGGCCGAATGCCGCACCTCACATTAAAATAATTTTCGTGAGCCAAAACACTTTTTAAATTTCAAAGTATTTTATTATTTTCTGAATATTATGGGAAAATACAGAACAGAAAAGAAAATTTCTAACCAATAATTATTGTTATTATTCCTTGTTGCTTATTTTATTGAATGCGTGTTCTTCTGAAACAAATTTCTGAATATTTGGTCTTAAAACTTAATATTGTCACTTTTTATGCTTTTTGATTTGTAACCACCTTTGCGAGCTGTAGGATGGGCACCTCTAAACTAGAAAACCCTTTTGGCTCTCTTTTGGAGTTTTTTGTTCCCCCACCAAATTTTCAACTTGGTAATTTTCGAAAAATCTTTTTTTTGAGGAGGAATGACAAATATCCTTTTCAAAATCAATCATTGCTAAGAAAAAAAAAACCATGCCAGAGAAAATCATGTAAAATTAGGAAACGTGAAACAGCTCAAACTTCGCTGCACTGCAAAAACTGAACAGCTGTTTTTACAGTATAATTGTATAATTCTGGCAGCCGAGGTTCCAATTTAAAACTGTAAAATGCACAGTAATAAACTGTAAAACTAGCAATTTTACAGTTTCTTACTGTGAAGTTGGAAATTTTACAGTTTATTGCCGTAAAATTTAGCTGTATTATACTGCAAAAACAAGTCAAATACTGGCAACAGAGGACTTTTTACCATTTATTACTGTAAAATTAGCAGTTTTACTGTTTAGTACTGTAAAAGTAGCAATTTTACAGTTTGTTACTGTAAAATTAGCAATTTTTACAGTTTATTGCTATAAAAATAGCTGTATTATACTGTAAAAACAATATTCCTTTTTTTAGTGTAGTTTTACCATAATTTGTCACGAGTTTCTGAAAAAGTTAATACAACAACTGGTGGACGTATGTTGTATTTGGTGAGGAGCCCTGACGGCGCTAACGTGTGTATAAGAGTCTAAAAGAGTCATAAATCCAGTCATTAATCAGTTACTTTTGCTTCTAGTTGTCGCAATAACTAGGCGTTAAATATAGAAACTGGACTGTTGTCAAGTTTTGAAGATTTTTGAAAGTATATTTCCGATGCTGTATATTACTTGCCAAGTTAGGAACGAATGATATGTGGTTCGTATAGTTTACCACATCAGATAAATCACTGATCTTTCCTACAGAAAAATATTCATTTATTTTCAATTGTTTTCACTCCGTCGCGTTTATTTACTTAAATTGCTCTGCATTCTTCATCACCATCACCGAAGCGTTAACTAAGCTTTTTTCTTTTATAATAAACAAGGTCTATTGTTATTTGAAATGACATTGTAAATTGATGATGACTTATTATTATTTTGATTTTGGTTTCATTTATTTATTTATTTGTTTCACTCCTGTATGTGTTGTAAATGGTTCAAGTAATGAAACTTGTGAAGAAGGACAGTTTAGTGAAATGTGACTATTAAAATGATATTGGACTAATATCAGGGTTGGCTTTACGTACAAGCCGAACGAACAAGCTACAGCTTAGGGACCCCGATTCGTAGGGGCCCCATCTCCCATGAATTTTTGAAATTCGTATCTTAAAATAAAAAAAATAAGGTAAAAATTTCAACAAGTTTCAGTTTTAAGTGTTTTAAAAATTTAGCAAGGACACCGCTTTGTATCTTCTCTCCCCTAACTCTCGTGAAAATGTTTCAGTTTATACTTTAAAATGAAAAGAGTAACCATTATTATAGTAATAAATTATAGTTCGGTTCCAAGTTGTTGAAAATTTAAGGACTTTAGGGAAGAGCCTACGCTTTGTTGGGGGAAACAGACCTACAAAAGTTTTTCTGTTTGTATTTTTAATGGTTGGAGGCTCCCAACTGCTAAAAAATTGCATGTCTCGTTGCTGAAAAAAATAAAATTCTTGAAAAAATAAATAAACAAATAAATTTGATTTTCAAGTGCTTCTTGAAAAATTGAAAAAATGTTTGAACCTTGAATTTAAAATTTTCTGTTAAGTCGAATTCATCTCTTTGCTGCATCTGGCACCAAAATTGTAAAATCATGGTTCCCACCTTTTTGTAGCAAAATTGTTTGAGACCAGATAAGAATATACAGGTTTGGGGGCCCTTAGTACTGAACAAAATTTGTAAACTATTTTTCAAGAGCCTTTTGGATTTTCATTTGAAACCTGATTGCATTGGGGCCCTTCGCTACTGCTAAATGGTATATCCGCCATTGCTTAAGATACTTTTTTGTGACATACATGTTTTATATCTGACTGTTTATTTAATTCAGAATTCAATATTTTGGAAGTTCTTTCGTTATTGCTTTATTTTATCCTATAAGGCTTAAAATTGCAGAATTTTATCTATATACATAAAAGACTACTTTTGAAAACGTATGTCCGGGGTAATCTTCCAAACTACTGGACCGATTTTAACCATTTTTTCACCGTAGATAGCTACAGTAACAGGGAGCAGGATAAGCTATAATTTATTTCTAAAAAGCTTAGTTTAAAAAAGTTATTATGGAAAACCGTAAATTTTATATCATTTCCCCATTAAATGATTAAATTTTCAACCCATTGTTGCAAAAATTTGGTGCCATGCAGCAACAATATTGACTGTAATCATATTGAAAATTTTGAACCAAGGCTTCTCTGGAGTAAGTGTGGAATTTATTGCCTTCTAAGGATTTTTATATTTATCTGAGCCAACAATCGCTAACGGGTGAAATAAAAAAAAAATTGATTTTGGCAATAGTTAGAGAATAGAAAGTGTTTATAGTCAAAAAAAATTTCTAAATCAGGTACATAAGATGTTTTCACCTCACCAATGTTGTCACGAGGATAGAAACTAATAATGGGACTCATTTAACGAGCAATATTTGGAAATGGTTAATTTCAGTGCGATTGATTTTACAGGGTGCGACAAAGAAACTTGCTGATTTTAATTGGATGCTAATTAACAAGGAGTGGTCAGAAAGGAGTGGGAAGAGTCTCATTTTAAAGAGAGGGTCCTGAAGTTTTGTTATCTCATAGTTTAGTTGTCGCCATGCGTTGGACAAAGGAGCAACGAGCGTTCGCCGCCGAATCTTACTTTTCAAATAATCTTTCGGTGGTCGCCACTAAACGTGCCTTCCGAACTCGGTTCAAAATTCAGCCCGTTGTTCCCATTCCTGGCTGGGAATCGACTGTTTTGTGGGTGAAAACATTCAGGTAAAGTGAGAGTGTGGCAAACAGAGGCCCAGGAGGTCAACGGATTTCCAGAACCCTAGAAAACGTCGAAAAAGTGAGGGAGTCGTTTTTGCGCTCTCCCAGTCGTTCGGCGCGTAAACACGCTGCTGCTTTGGGGATTTTTGATTGGACACTGAGACGAATTCTTCACAACGAACTCCAGTTTCATCCCTACAAACTTGCTGTGGTTCACCAGTTGAGTGATAACGTCTCCTTGAAAGGTGACGTACCGTGGCCGGCCCGCTCTTCCGATTTGACACTCTGTGACTATTTTTTATGGGGGTATCTCAAATCGATCGTTTACAACGACAAGCCCCGGACCCTGCAACGCCTGGAGAACAGCATCCGACTTGCTATCACCAACATCCCATCAGTCGATATGCTCGAAAGAGTGCAACAAATCTAGGGTACATGAGTGCATCATTAACAGGGGCCGTCATTCTTCCCGATGTAGTTTTTAAATCTAACTAATATAAAAATTCAGAATGGGTACCATATCTTATAAAAAGTAGTAAACTGATACATGATGTACTTTTCCCTTAGTTGACTTTTCAAGTCTGCAAGTTTCTTCGCCGCACCCTGTACCAAGCTTATAACATTTCCGATTTACCTAAACATTATTTGTAGCTTGCATTTGTATTTAAGGTGTGTAATACAGTTTTTTAGTTTGTCCAGTCAGAAAAAATTGCCATTGTTTACAGAAGTAGCCATTGTGTGTATAGATATGCACTTTAATGTTGAAAAATTCATGAACGAGTGTCACTAAAACGCCATATCAGGCCAAAACCCGCGCAGGGCCGGGTACCCAGCTAGAAAAAAAAATAATGCAAGCTAAAAAAAATAGCAAGCTACAAATAATGTTTGAGTAAATAGGAAATGTTATAAGCTTGGTATATTAAAATAAATATATATTTACAGTATCAATCGCACTGAAATTAACCATTTCCAAATATTGCTCGTTAAATAAGTCCCATTATTAGTTTCTATCCTCGTGACAACATTGGTGAGGTGAAAACATCTTATGTACCTGATTTAGAAATTTTTTTTGACTATAAACACTTTCTATTCTCTAACTATTGCCAAAATCAATTCCCTTTTTATTTACCACGTTAGCGATTATTGGCATAAATGAATCTAAAAATCCTAAGAAAGCAATAAATTTCATACTTACTCCAGCGAAGCCTAGGTTCAAAATTTTCACCATGATTACTATTAATATTGTTGTTGCATGGCAACCAAATTTTTGCAACAATGCACTGAAAATTTAATTATTTAATGGGGAAATTAAATGAAATTTACTATTTTCCATAATAACTTTTTTAAACTAAGCTTTTTAGAAATAAATTATAGCTTATCCTGCTCTCTGTTACTGTAGCTATCTAACGGTGCAAAAATGGTTAAAATCGGTCCAGTAGTTTGGAAGATTACCCCGGACATACGTTTTCAAAAGTTGTCTTTTATGGCAACTTCCTATTCTAAAAAAGTTATTATGGAAAATAGTAAATTTCATTTAATTTCCCCATTAAATAATTAAATTTTCAACCCATTGTTGCAAAAATTTGGTGCCATGCAGCAACAATATTGACTGTAATCATATTGAAAATTTTGAACCAAGGCTTCTCTGGAGTAAGTGTGGAATTTATTGCCTTCTAAGGATTTTTATATTTATCTGAGTCAACAATCGCTAACGGGTGAAAAAAAGAAATTGATTTTGGCAATAGTTAGAGAATAGAAAGTGCTTATAGTCAAAAAAAATTCTAAATTAGGTACATAAGATGTTTTCACCTCACCAATGTTGTCACGAGGATAGAAACTAATAATGGGACTTATTTTACGAGCAATATTTGGAAATGGTTAATTTCAGTGCGATTGATACTGTAAATATGTATTTATTTTAATATACCAAGCTTATAACATTTCCTATTTACTCAAACATTATTTGTAGCTTGCTATTTTTTTTAGCTTGCATTATTTTTTTATAGTTTATCCCTAACATAGCCATTGTTTACAGAAGTAGCCATTATGTTTATAGATATGCACTTTAGTGTTGGGAAATTTATGAATGAGTTTCACTAAACCACCCTACACCCACAGAAACCAGGGCAGGGCCGGGTACCCGGCTAGTGGAGATAATAACTTTTGCTTTTCAAGTTTTATAATAGACTAGCTGCGTGGCCCGGCGTTGCACGGGCTTTAATGTAGTGAAGGCAGTTTGAGAAAACTACTCGCCGCCAAGGTGCCTCACCTTTAAAGTAGTGAAGAAAGTTTAAACAACCTACTCGCCGCCAAGGCGGCTCGCCTTTAAAGTAGCGAGGAAAGTTTCAAGAAACCACTCGCCGCCAAGCCGGCTCGCCTTTAAAATACTAAGAAAAATTTTAACATACTCCCCGCTAAAGCGGCTCGCTAAAGAGCTTTCCTGCATTAAAAAGTCAATCGAATTATTTACACATAAAAAAGACCTAGCTGCGTGGCCTGGCGTTGCACGGGCTACCTCTGTAAAAATGTACTACACAACACAATACCCAATATAAAAATACCACGCACTTTTATTATGTGTTTAGATAAGTACCCATGTTGTACTAAACCATGACAAATCAAATTATTTAGATTAGTAACTATATGCAACCATTAAAAAAAGTTAGACTCATTTGAAGCCAACGTATATATGTGATACATAAGGAAAAAAACGTTAAAAGAATAATTAAACACTACCCAATATAAAAATACTATGCAATTAAATTATGTGTTTAGTACCAATGATACAAAGTAGTAAAAACGTTACAAAAATATGATGAATCATATTATTTGCTTAGATTAGTAACTATCTTAAATCATTAAAAAATAAATAAATAAATAAAATAATATTTGACTCATTTGAAACCTACTTACATACCTATTGCATAAGAAAAAAAGTCAAAAGAATAAGAAAACAATAGCAGTACGAAACAAAAACGATATCGACAATATCTGCGGTCTTCCCCACTATTTTTTTTTTAAAGTTAAAAGGCACGTTTGCTGTCAAATATCAAATTTCTACAATATGTCACAATTAAATATTAAAGGCTAAAATCTTTGAAATTGTACCGAACTAAAAGGATTTATTTGCCTTGTTATATACCACACAGCTAGGAGAGCCTAGAAACGCAGTAAAATAAAATGCTTGTAAGAAACGAAATGAAGAAAAGGGAGCCAACAATGAATTTAAAAGATGTCGGCATAGTAACGCAATAAAACGTTAATAATTTGATCAGAAAAGAGGTTTTCGAACTCAAAGTTCAAACGCTTGTAACTTTTTTTCTAGTGGAGATAAAAGCTTGGTTCTTCGACTGTAAGTCGAATCAATTCTGGGGTTAAAAATATCGCTCTATCCAATGATGTAAAAATCAAAACTGTGGAATAATTCGTTTATTTTTTATTGATGGTTTTAATGAACCAAGTATTGCAAGAAATCGGGTGAAGCCTTGCAAAAGGCAAGTTTAAGAATTGAATAACTCGTGCTGTGTTTAAGTTAGAGAATCGGAACAAACTGCATTCCAACGATATATAACATTAATATGTGCAAGTAATTTTTAACCCCAGTATTCGGCGATTTATGTGAAAATCTCCATATATTATTTCTCTAAGCCGAATCCTATACCCGGTCGAACTCGTCATTTCTTTATCGAATTGCATGAAAATTTATGATTTTGAAGCTTATCCCGCGGGCTATTGACGAAAATTAGACCCACCCTCTAAAAAGTGTCGGTTCGTTTTTTATTCGAACTTCAATTTTTGGGCACAAAATTGACTCTATCTAGCGAAATAATTGTCGTATCGTCTCCATTTTGATTTCATTCGAAAGATTAAAAAAAATGCGTTCTTTAGAACGTTTCTCCGCTAGCGCCACGTAACGAGAATCTCGAAAATCCACGTTTAAGCGACTTATAAGCGATTGAAGTTTGAAAAAGTTAAATTTTTTGCTCAACGGTTAAAATCGTTACATTGTTGTTCAAATCAATTTTAAATGCGACATTTCAAGCCAAGGCTTAGCTCGGTAAACCTTAATTGTAACTTTTATTGTTTCAAAATACTATGGTAGTTTTGCGATAACGTTAGTATTTAGTTTAGTAGTAGCCTTGGATATTTGATTTTAATCGGGCAGATAATGAAGCCAATCAAAATTGTCGTATTAAATTTTAAGTTTAGAGGTGTTTTTTTTTTTATTTTTTTATTTTTTTTTTATTTTTTTTTTTATTTTATTTTTTTTTTTTTTTTTTTTTTTTGCGGAATTCCGCACGGGTCACCTAGTTGCCTTGAATTAGAGTAAAAAACGAATCGCTTATCGAATCTTTTCAAACTGTAGCCTAAAGTCTTTCTGGGTAAATGGACTATTCAACACAAAAAGAATTTTTCAAATCGAACCAGTAGTTCCTGAGATTAGCGCGTTCAAACAAACAAACAAACAAACAAACAAACTCTACAGCTTTATATATTAGTAAAGATATGCACTTTAGTGTTGGGAAATTTATGAATGAGTTTCACTAAACCACCCTACACCCACAGAAACCTGGGCTGGGCCGGGTACCCGGCTAGTGTATATATATTTTAATTCCCTGTCGAGAAACCCTGAACCCTATTAATTAACTAGACTCCTAATTAACTGGGGTCCCTACATCACTTTCCTGATATCCATGAAATACAAAAGCTTTGAGGGAAAAAAAGTCAGCAAGGACATTAAAATAATTAAAAATACAAAACATGGGTTTACGTACCAGTTAAAAAAAACATGCATAGTGAAGGGGAGGGGGTAAAATATAAAAACACACAAAAAAAGAGAAAGAGAAAAACGTCCTTTAATTTTTTTAGGAGGCCCCATACCGGAAACAGCTTAGGGCCCCGCCAAGTCTAAATCTCGTCCTGACTAATATTCATGTAAATCGCAATGCTTGCCGGTCATATTGACTGAAAAGCTTTTCTAACAAATTATTTTCACTGTCAAAGTGCATTTATAACTTTATTCCAAAGTCATAATGCGATTCAAAAGCGAAGATTTGGCAGCGTAAGTACATAAAAATGATATTGCGGAGTAATCAATTACTCTGCACAAGAACTATCGTGTTTAAAAAAGCATATGAAACAACGTTGAAAAGCACAAATGCGCAAGAATACTGCACACTTGTTTCGGCGTTTTCAAGGAACGCCTTTTTCAATGCAAAAATGTGAACCTATGGATGTACAGACATTCGGATGTCAATGCATCCATAGCTCACATTTTTGTATTGAACTTGTAACGCCGAAACACGTTTCTGCAGTATTCCTGCCCATTTGTGCTTTTCAGCATTGTTTTATATGCTTTTATTTTTGTGCGCAAAGGTTTATCTGTATCTTTGTAGTTTGCTCTTAATATCAAAATCAAATTATACGAATTTTAGTAACTGCCTCAAAAATCGCTGCTCGACTTTTTCGCAGTCCTATTTCCATGTTATATCTGCTATATATGCTCAGTTCTGCAACATAGTGGTAGTTAAAACAATGTTTCTGTTTTTATCTATTTTCAGCTAAAATTTAAAAAAAAACCTAGTTAATTTAATTGTTGAAATATAAGGGCGAATTTAAAAAAAAAAACATCTTTTTATCAGCGAGAACAAGAAAGAAAATATCACTAAAATTTAAAGATTGTACCCGCGCACTTAAACTTATGTAATTTTAAAATATTTATCGTGAATAAAATAAAGCACATTATTAATGTAAATAGTTAGCAGCCGAAGTTTAGAAATTGCCTTTTTTTTCCCTTGGCCTTCTTCTTCGTCATAAACTGAACTTGCAAATAAGAATCAGATTTGGATGTCGACGATGTCATAAGTATCAGCTAGAAAAATTATCAAAAAATAAACAAAAGTATTGCTGTGCCTCTAAAATATTGATATGTTGAAATGGACTGTTTTATTTTAAAGAAAAATCACATTTATCTTTCGTTCTGGAGATAATGTGGTTCACCAAGATTAGCTCTCTTTCTCTTTTTTGCGATTTAAGTCTTCATATTCTTGTGGGCAGTACTTTACTTGAGTGGGAGCGTCAGCTTCTGCATTTCTTTTCAATGTTATGAGAATTTTTGCGAAATAGACAGAATTTAGTCTATTTATGCATTAAAATAAGTTCTGATGGGCTCCCCTGCACTTCTTTTGATATAAATTAAGCCCTGGGCTTAATTTGTCTAAACCTTGTAGCTTAATTTGTCTTATGGCGTATCTTCTCCTTATCTACGCTAAACTAGCTGTCGTGGCCGTCACGAAACTTTCTTCTATATCTATCTTATGAATTCCGGTTACAAAATAAAATACGTACTCGCCCGAGTAGTTGGAGACAGCGCCAATTTCCCAATTATCGTAATAACCCTGCAAATGCAGAATCAATGAGCGAAATTGGAAATCATTGCAAAAGCCTTGTTTAGATAAATTGCAAACATTTTGTTTGTTAGTAAAAAGAAATTGGCAACAGTTAAAAATTTCAAATCATTGAAAGTTTTCAGCTGTTTTGATAATTAAATAGCGTGAAAGCGATTTTTTAATGAAGTAATTTTTCGCATTGTTGACTAAGCGCAAAAATCACCCCACCCTCCCCCTGGGGCGATTGGCGCCAAAATTTAATCGATGCTTGCTTCCATATTGGGTTAGTGTTATTCCAAATTTCATTCAAATCGCAGCAATATTTCCCGAGATACAGTAGGTGCAGTGACAAAATAAGCACTTTTGATTGCTCCACCCCCCTTTGAGATATTGACACACAAATTGAATCAGCACCTGTACTCAATAGGGTCTACCTATGGACTAATTTTCGTTTGATTCCGCCGGTTACTTCCTGAGATATAGCAGTCACCCCCGCGCAGAACACGTGCGATTGCTCCACCCCCCTTCAAGATATTGACAAACAAATTGAATCAGCACCTGTACTCAGTAGGGTCTACCTATGGACCAATTTTCGTTTGATTCCGCCGGTTACTTCCTGAGATATAGCAATCACCCCTGCGCAGAACACGTGCGATTGCTCCACCCCCCTTGGAGATATTGACAAACAAATTGAATCAGCACCTGTACTCAGTAGGGTCTATCTATGGACCAATTTTCGTTTGATTCCGCCAGTTACTTCCTGAGATATAGCAATCACCCCCGCGCAGAACACGTGCGATTGCTCCATCCCCCTTGGAGGAATTCGCTAAAAAAAGTCAGGTGCACCAGTTCACATGGTGGTACATATGTGAAAAAATTTTTGTTCGATTTCATTCAGTAGTTTTTGCTCTAGCGCGGCCACAAAAACTGGTCACACACATACAGACTCACACACACACAGACAGACAGACAGACAGACATTTTCTAAAAATGGTCGAAATGGACTCAGCGCACCTCAAAACGTGCAAATCCGTCAAAATTCGACATTCGAAAATTTTCACGAAACCAATACTTTCTTCTATATATTAGATATAGAAGAAAGTAAAAATGCAGTTCTTAGGAATTGTGTAGTAAAGTATGACAGATAGAGAATAGTTTACTCGCTAGAAATTAATTGTTTTCTGAATTCTTAACTTCCTTTAGCTATAAAAATTTTTGCTTTGTGTTTAGATTTTTTTTTATTTATCACAATTATTACGTAGTCAGTAATATGTCCCCCCATTAAAAAGAAATCGCTACGTTAAGATTTTTTCCTTGGTTGAAGGGACATCTTCTAAATTATTTTTGTTTCACTTAATCATCGGAAATCTTTTCCTCTGTCATTATATTTCCGTTCTTAAGATTGATATTAGATTTTTTTATTATACAAGATTTTCCCTTCAATATTTAAAACTTTTCTCTCTGTCAATTAATTGCTACGATAAAAAGTTTATGCTTAGATGTTAATCCTTACTTTTACTTCAGCTGCATTTGGTAATGCTATCTTTATGTAACTTTTTTTTGCGTAATGAAACTGAAAAAAAGAGACTAAAACTTATGCTTGATGAAAACCCATGAATTGTCCCTTATTGTTTACTTTTGTGTCCAGAATAAAGAAAAAAGTTTTAGATTAGTGAATAGAACTTTTCAAATTTTGACAGAGTTAAACTCCTTAAGGAGCACTGTATATGAACTTTTTTGTTTGTTTATTTAACTGAAAATATTATGCATGAAAAGAATTGAATCTGGTACCCATGTACCTAATGTGAATTGGTGCAGATTAGTTTTCGGCTCCAATCGCTTCAAAGGGGTGGTACAGTCGAATGTTGCTCTCGTCAAGCACAACTGCTCTTTCTCAAAAAATAATGTGAATATTCGTATAAAAAATTAATGACCATGAAACCTTAGTGTGAGAAGGTGCTAATTTAGTTAGAACATTAATTGTACTAAGAGAGTGGCGGCCTTTCACTATTTTAAGAGGTAAGATATTCATTGAAATTAAAGATATAAAACAAATATTGTTAATTGCCACGACATATTCCAGTTTTCAAAATAGGGTCGCCTGGATGTACACTTATATGCCATTGCAAAAAGCAAATTGTTTACATTTTAATTAAGATAAACTTTGTGCTTTGTTGCCAGACTAGGATTTGTGGCATTGGTATATTTTTCCCATTGGTTCTTTCAGAATGCATAAAAATTTAAGCATCGTTAATTAGCAAGATTTAGCAATTCCTTTAAATTACAAATTTCTAGCAAAACTGGATTTTAGTCAGAAAAGCTGAGGAACCGAAAATACTGATATGTTATCTCGATTTCCATGGTGTGGTGAGGCACTGTTTGACTTTGCAAGTATCTTGCCTTTGCTTATCGGGAATAGATCGTGTGTTCGCAACAATGTGGGTTTGTTGATTCTTTCGTGGAACTCTGTTTCAGTAGGGTGATGTTCTGGCTGAGAAATTCTTCTAGGATAGTACATTAGCAAATTTCCAACAGTTTGTTGCTGAAGTTCTGCTGCCTTAATTATGGCAATTAAGCTCTTGCCATTTCAGTTTCCATGGAAATGAGAAAGCATTTTGCGTTTCTTTCAAGTTATGAATCTAAATACTGTTTAAAGCTTGGGCATTCTCTAATCTACTGTGATTTTTTTCTGATCAGGTATTTCCCCTTATTATTTTCATCTATATACACTGAAGTGACAAAAGTCATGGGATAGCAATATGCAAATTTTCAGATGGCAGTAGCATCGCATAGAACAGGTATAAATGCGCAGTGCTTTTACAGAGCTTTCATTTCTGTTCAAGTTATTCATGTGAAGAGGTTTTAACGTGATGATGACCGCACGACGTGAATTAACAGACTTTGAACGCGGAATGTTAGTTGGAGCTAGACGCATGGGTCATGCCATTTCGGAAATCGTTAGAGAATTCAACATTCCCAGATCCACTGTGTCAAGAGTGTGCCGAGAGTATGAAATTTCAGGCATAACATCCCACCATGGACAGCGCAGTGGTCGACCGCCTGCACTTAAAGATCGAGACCGGCGACGTCTGCAAAGAGTCGTAAATTCTAACAGACAAGCAACACTGCGTCAAATCACCGTAGAAATCAATGTGGGACGTACAATGGACGTGTCTGCTAGAACTGTGCGGAGAAATTTGGATTTCTTGGGCTATTCCAGCAGAAGACCGACTCGAGTGCCTTTACTGACAGAACGACATCGCTTGCAGCGACTCTCGTGGGCACGTGAGCATATCGGTTGGTCCCTAGATGAATGGAAAACCGTGGCCTGGTCCGATGAGTCACGATTTCAGCTGGTAAGAGCCGATGGTAGGGTTCGAGTGTGGCGCAGACCCCACGAAGCCATGGACCCAAAACTGTCAGCAAGGCACTGTTCAAGCTGGTGGTGGCTCCGTAATGGTGTGGGCTGTTTTTTCATGGCATGGACTTGGTCCTCTAGTGCGACTGGACCGAACATTGACTGGAAATGCTTATGTGCAGCTACTTGGAGATCACTTGCAGCCATTCATGGACTTCATGTACCCAAACAACGATGGGATTTTTATGGATGACAATGCGCCATGTCACCGGGCCACAACTGTTCGCAATTGGTTTGAAGAAAATTCTGGACAATTCCAACGAATGATTTGGCCACCTAGATCGCCCGACATGAATCCCATTGAGCATTTATGGGACACCATCGAGAGGTCTGTTCGTGCCCAAATCCTGCCCCATCAACGCTTTCACAATTATGGACGTCTATCGAGACAGCATGGCTCAATATTCCTGCAGAAGACTTCCAACGACTTGTTGAGTCCATGCCACGTAGAGTTGTTGCACTTCGCCGGGCAAAAGGAGGGCCGACACGATATTAAGAGGTATCCCATGACTTTTGTCACTTCAGTGTATATATATATATAAACATGACGGGCTCTGTTTGTTTGTTTGTTTGTATGTTTGTAACCGATGGCTAGAAGCCCCCACAACAGCTACATACCTGAAACTTGGCACAAATCGAGCGCCGAATTCTAAATTTCAAATTAGTTATTTTTAATTAATTAATTAGTCTTATATTTAGTGTATCCGGCATAATTGAGGGGGGGGGGGACTTTCCCCACCCCATAACTAGGGATGCACCGATAAGCATAAGGCCGATTACCGATTAATCGGTTGTTGATAATCGGCCGATTAATGGTAAGAATGATTGTTTTTAATACTACGATTTCACAATCACTGTTTTTTCTCTCTTATACAATTCGAGTTTAGAAATAGTAAGTAATTTATTTCTGAGAAGATATTTTTTTTCCATTTTCCAAATTTTTACGAAACAATTTCAGTATTTTATTAAATTTCTTAGAACCGATCTACGAGGGCTGTCTGAAAAGTTTCCGACCTAACATATATAAAATATTTTTATCGTCCAAACTGGCTGTTACTTTTTGACTTAGTCTCCTTGTAAGTCCATACACGTCCTCCAGTAATGCTCCCATCCTTTTAACCCATCCAAAAGTAATGATGAAAATGTGTCCTCAAAAAAGCTGTTGACAAAGTTTATGACCTCTTCATTTAAAGAAAACCATTGTCCTCCAAGTGCTTCTTTCAGCTTAGGGACCAAGAAAGGATCACTTGGGGCCAGGTCTGGTGATTAGGGTGGGTGTTCAACGATTTCGAGCCTTAACTCGTGAATTTTGGTCATTGAAACCACTGAGGTGTGAGCAGGAGCATTTTCTTGATGAAAAAGAACTTTTTTTCTTTTTCAAATGCGGCCATTTTTCTTCTATTTCTTCCTTCAATTTGTCAAAGAGAGTAGAATAGGATGCTCCTATTATGGTTTTTCCCATTTTAAGGTAGTCAATGAGTATCACTCCATGGCTATCCCAGAAAACGGTCGGCATCACTTTTCCTGCAAAAGGAACTGTTTTGGCCTTTTTTGGAGCTGTTCTCACTTTGCAATCCACTGTTTTGACTGCTTTTTTGTTTCTGGAGTGTACTGATGAATCCAGGTTTCATCTGCAGTGATTAGTCGTCCGAAAAATTCTGGTTCATTGTGCCAGAAGTGCGCTGCAAATGTTCATTGGGACACGTTTCTGGTCAAATTGAGCAAACGCGGCAGTCAAAGTGCAGCCAGCTTTCGCGTGCTTAATTTCTCATATAAAATGTGGCAAGCGCATTCCTTATAGATATTCATAGTTTCTTCTATATGTCTCACCTTTAATTTGAATCATCCAGCACCATTTGATGAGTTTTAGCAATGTGTTCATCAGTGGTAGCAGTTTTGGGTCGACCTGAGCGTTCATGAACACTCAAGCTGGTACGGCCCCGTTTAAATTCTGCTACCCAAAATTTTACGGTTTTAGACGATGGTGCAGATTTCCCATACACAGAGTCCAACTCCTTTTTAATTTGTGCAGGCGTATTTCCTTTTTAAAATAAGTATTGAATCAGAGCTTGCGATTCGATTTTTTCCATTTTCAAAAAAACTGTTGGAGCAGCTCACTAGTATGGCTATCACGCACACAATTTTAACTAAAAATTGCCAAAATTACGGTTCCAAGTTTCCAAAAGACTCCTTAATAAGAACATCTATCGTTGTTTCATAAGTTTTGGTTTTTTTATACCGAGGTCGGAAACTTTTCAGACAGCCCTCGTACATATTATTATCAATAATGTTACATTACTACATTGTTTTTTTTATTAATTGGACATAAAAATTAAAAAAAAGGGGGGGAGGGTCTGTGGTGAGCACTCCACAATTTAGGAGTACTTTTAATTTTCAATTTTAATTATCAGTAGCAATTTAATTCAAGACCTTCATTCTTTGAAAATTAGAGGTTACCTAACACAGTACTAAGGAGAGAACTATCGCTCATAAAAAATGTTGCAACATTATCTATGTGTATATTTAATTCAAAGCAGGAGAATAAATTTATTAAAAGCTTAATATCAACTATGAGGATTATTATTACTGTCAATAAAATCGAGCACATAGTTTCTTAGTGAAGGTACACTTCAAAGAATAGTATTTGAAAAATATATTTTTCAGCCGATTAATCGGCCCAATTTTGCCGATTATTACTAATCGGCAGAGTGGCCGATTATGGCCGATTAATCGGTACTGCCGATTAATCGGTGCATCCCTACCCATAACATTATACATCTCTGAAAAGGGTTTTTTTTTCTGAAAAAGAAAAGTTTTGGCACATTTCTCTCCTTTAATTAGAACAGAAGATATTAATTACTCAAATTTAGTCAATTTTCAAGGCTTAACTCTATACGCAAAACTGAAATACTAGGTCCATTTTCCAGACAAACTGCTGTTTCGTCCCCTGAAGTTACATAGTGGTTTAAATTTGAGTATAGAGTTAAGACTTGAAAATTGACTAAATTTGAATAATTAATATCTCCTGTTACTCACTTACTACCTGTTACTTATCTTTTTGATTTATTTGGCGAATTGTTTTAAACTTTAACAGGACTTTTAGTAGAATTAAAAAGGTTGTGGAGCATATTTGAATTAAATAATATTATGATTTTACTTCAGAGAGTTGGAGTGAATTTAAATTTATTCAGTTGACTTCCTTTAAATATATTGCACTGGCATTGCCGTGCGGGTACTTCTAGTTCTATTGATATGATTGACTGTTCATTTACCAACACTTGACATCTGCAACTGAAGACCTAAAAGCTGTATTTTCCACGGAACACATTTGTTGGACAAGCATTTGTCATTTAAAGTGTCAAATTAGTTATTTCACGATGCAGACGAATTATACTGCATAAAACTTATATCAGTAAACTGACTGTAAGAGTTTACAGTTTGTACAATAATTTTGGATATTTTTCATAACAATTAAGAAGTTTAAAAAAAAATTAAGAATATGTCGAAACTAGATATTGGGATTTAGTGACTCCGCCTGAATGTTGCTGCTCTCTCCTCCTCCCAAACGATTTAAAAGTAAAATTGGCAATATCTCAAAATTAATTGTTTGAACATATAGTGACTTTTGCTTGAATGCTGACGATGTCTTTAAGTTCCGTTTTGATTGTAATTATTCGTATGGTTACAATATCAAAGAGTACCTTTTTTCTGCCCCCCCCCTCCATTTAACGATTGTACTTCAATAGAAAATCATTAATACATTAACTCACCTGTAATCTCATAAGTTTGATCATATTTTATAAGTTATCTCATAATTTGAGAAACGAAAATATATGCTAAGTATAGTTTTTTTTTTTTTTCTGTGAAGCAATAAAGATTGGTTATGTTTTCACTTTGCCGTGGCTTTGAATTTTCTTATTCTGCTGTCTTTGTGACTGACAAATAGCGAGTCACTTTATCCAATGTTTTATTAGGATTATTGTTTATTTATTTATTTTCTTTTTGCGTTTTCGCATTTCTGGAAAAATCTTTTCTTATCTTTGATTTTGTTTAAATTATGCTTACTACTTATTTGTTTATTTTATTATTTTTTTAAAAATAATTCAGGCATTAAATCTTTTCGCTTCTTATTGTTGTTTCTTTTTTTTTCTTTTTGCAAACGTTATTTTCGAGCATTAATTGGAACTTAATTTAAACTTAAAATTCAATCACTTATGGCATTCAAATCAATTAAAATTTGTGTTTCATTTTGTCTTTTGCAAACATTATTTTCTAATGAAGTTTTTGAGAACTGTTGTCCTTAATCTGTCACATTATTTTATTTATTTTATTTTGGAAGCGTATTTTACGCGACATTTATTCCAGTACCTTGCAGTTGGAATAGAGGTAAAGTCATTTGTGCGTATTTTCATTTTCTCTTGAGAAGATTTTTCTTTGAAAGGTTTGGATCTCAGTTTTAAATGCGAGATATGTGATTTAAATGTATCAAAAACGAAGTCTTTTCATTACTGTTATTATTATTATTTATTTTTTATTTATTGTTGATCGTATCTGATTACTGTGCTTGACTCTGCCATCTTCATTACAGGTGTGCAGAATATGGGTGAGAGTGGCCCTCCCAGCCAAAACATCTCTTTTTCCGATTGGAATTCTAACAATCAGTTCTTAGCTTCCCCCGAGCAGAAAACAGATCAAAAATGCCTGGACGACTGCATATTTGGACAGTACACTAATGTCAAGGACAACGCTAACAAAGAATTCACCAGGTAAGAGAAATAATAGTTAAAATGCCTGCCATAGCCAATTCACCTCCTCTTGTTATAGTAGCGGGGCCGCCTTTTGCAAATGTCCGTGATCCTTGAACCTAGACATTATAGAGGTGCAATGAAAGGCTATAAGTGTAAAATTTAGCTCAAGAAATATTTTCCTTAGTTTTTGGACTTTTTTTTCTTTTTTTCTTAGCTTTTAAAATTTTCCCAACAAGTATTTTATTGAGTTTTTTCACAATTCAGAAGTTTTTTCTTTCACTCACTCTCTGCTTTTCCTCAATTAAATGGAATTTTGTACTTTACCATTAATTTGTAAAAGAACAGTCGAAAACTGTGTACTATGAAATGAGTAAAAATAGACAACGTTTTAAAAAATACAAATTTATACATTGAAAAGAGATTAAACTCGGCAAACAGCTGTTTCGGGGCTATAAACTGTAAGCCCCATCATCAGTGCGTTAAAATACAAAGAAAAAGACAGGTTCCCATGCCAAAGACTGACAAGTGAACAAGAAAATGGAAGACGAACCTGAATAAACTTCTTGGTGTCTTATTTATTCAGGTTCGTCTTCTATTTCCCCGTTCACTTATCAGTCTTTGGCATGTGAACCTGTCTTTTTCTTTGTGTTTTATGCGCTGATGATGGGGCTTGCAGTTTATAGCCCCGAAACAGCTGTTTGCTGAGTTTTGAACTCTTTTTAATGTATATATTTGCACCTTTTAAAACCGTTGTCTATCTTTACTCATACCATTAATTTGTTTCTCCCAATCATAAAAATTTCCCTTCATGGGCAATTGCTTGAAAATGACAACTCTTTACGAAAACTTCTTTGTTACTAATTTTATTAGAATGAAATTATAAATTGAATCGTTTCTTTCAAAAACCAGTTAACAGATAAAATTTCTAATTTTGAGAAAATATTTATAGCTTCATGTTAAATTATTCAATCGTGAGGGCCCTGCTCCACATCAGCAGAAAACGCAACCGAAACCGAAAATCCGGGTACTTTCCATAGGAACACCATTTAATCCATTTTACGTTTCTGCTTTATTTTTCTGCTTTACGTCAATGTGGAGCAGGGCCCTGACTGCAACACTTTTTATTGAAAAAAATATATCTAAATATGTGTACATTTGAGTTTAAAAGTTGTAACCTTATAAAGAAATATTAAAATAAGAGTAAAAATGCGCTTTTGAACTTTGACAGCTTATTTGTTTATTATGTCGTTGTAAATTGAACTCATTTAGGGCCCTACTCCACATCAGCGTAAAACTCGACCGAAACTGAAGGCAGAAACCGAAAATCCGGGTACTTTCCGTAGGAACACCATTGAATCCATTTTCCGCTTCTGCTTTACGTCAATGTGGAGCCTCCACATCAGCGTAAAACGCGACCGAAACTGAAGACAGAAACCGAAAATCCGAGTACTTTCCATAGGAACACTATTTGCTCCTTTTTACGCTTCTGCTTTATTTTTCTGCTTTACGTCAAATGTGTAGCAGGATCCTTACTCAAAGTGAACTAAGTGTAATAATTTTTTTTCATTATTTCATATGAAATATGATCAGTTTTTGTTGCAATAAATAGACTTAGAAAATAATTGTCGTTCCTTCTTTGTCATTCCGTCATTTTACAATGCGTGAATTATGATAATTTAAATTCAATGTGTAAAAAATTATTAATGTTAAAAGTCTCTAATTATTTCTTCTGTATCTTAAAAGGTTACTAATAAGTTAAAAGATTGAACTTATTCATGATTCAGACGTTTCGTTTGGTACTAAGAAGAATTCCAAAAGCTTGGTTGACAAAATGGCATTCCATTATGAAACAAAAAAAAAAATCAAAATATAAACGATGAAAATTACGTTGTCTGTTTTATTTTTCATATTTTAATCGTTAAGGATGAAATGCAAAGAAAAAGAAAGTCAGTTTTAATGGAAGTAACTTCGCTGTAATCTCTTAAACTTTTGTTTTTCTTCAAAAATGTCATTCTGTCATGAACGGCATTCTTTCCCTGATTAAAATTATTCACTTAACTGTTATGATTTCTCCTTAGTCGTTAAGATTTTTCACTCTCAGATTGAGATTTTTTTCTTGTCAGGTTATTTTCCTCGGTTGCTGTTGTTATTATTATTATTTTTTTTGCCTGTCCTAAGGGTTTTTCCCTTTTTATTTAAAGTTTTTTCACAATCATTAGTATTTGGTTATAAAAAAATTTCCCTTAGTTATTGAAAAATTGCTTTCTACGTAATAAAGATTTTCTGTTTAGTCATTTAGATCAGCACTGTTTTTCGTTTTCTGCCAAGAAGCAATTACCTACAAAAATAACAACCTCATACACCCAGCAAAGTATAATAAAACCGTGATGAGAGGGCACCTGTTAATCAAATGAGAAATCAAGTCCATTCCTTAAAATAGGTATAGAAAGAAGAAACTGACGCGTACCATATCTGTGAGTTTATAGACATTTTGGCGATCTGACAAGTTGTGTAGAAGAAGGAATAATTCTTTAACCAAATGAGGTCAAAAAAGAGACAACATTATAATTTAGAGGCTGTTACTCACTGCTTTATTGTGCGGCAGTTTATAATCATTAGAAATTTGTAATACTGTCATGTGTCTGTGCTAATACTGAATTAAACTGGATTTATTTAAATAAGTGCATTGAACTTAATGTGAATAAGATGCAGAAAAGTGGAGACAGGTTGTTGTGATAATTAGCAGAGATTTTTTACGCAGTCCTGCTCTGTTGCAGTAAAACTAAGAAATAACTCCCATTTTTACTTAAAATATATTTATTTGTTCTATTCTGAAGAATTAGAGGAAAATACATGCATTTGCAAAACAATATAACAAGCAAATTCGACTTACAAAAAATAACCATCAACCAACTTCCACAAACAGTCGACTGCTTCTTCTTCAATGGTGCTTTAGCTCATGGTGGGCCGTGATCTTTTGCAGACTCGGTTTCCAGGTTGCCCTCTCCTTCGATTGATTCCTCTAGTTTTTAGCCTACTTTCCCGTTAAAAATAAAAGAGACGAAAAAAGCATTAAAATTGGCTTAATGCATCTAAAAAATGTCGCCAAGTCCAAAAAATATCGCCAAGTCCAAAAAATATCGCCAAGCCCAAAAAATATCGCCAAGTAAAAAAAAAGTCAAAAAGAAACAAAAAAATGAAATAAATATCGAAAAATTAAAAATTTGAAAGTAGGGTATTGAGATGGGGAATTTGTGTGTCTGTCGGTCGGTCTGTCTGTCTGTCCCCCCCTAATAACTTTTGAATGAACATTCCGATTTGGACAAACTTTTTTTTGTTGGAAAGATCTCGGCGAGTACAGCTCATTCCCATATTTGATTTTTTGATTTGAACAATTTTTGGTTCAACTTTGAGCCGTTCAAATAACCGGTCCCGCGATACTAACTTTTTAATGAACAGTCCGATTTGAACAAACTTTTTTTGTTGGAAAGAACTTTTCAAGGATACTTCATTCCCGTATTTACATTTCCGATTTGAACAATTTTTCGTTCAACATTGAACCGCTCAAGCAAGCTGTCACCCCTAATAACTTTTGAGTAAACAGTCCGAAAAAAAAAATGACTAACTGTGCAGACGATTTTTTGTTTATTTATTTATTTGTTTTATTGAATTTATTATTATTATTATTATTTTTGGCAGACGATTTTTTTTTGTAACAAAAATGTTTCATTCACGAGGGCATTTTATTCTTTATTTATATTTAACAACTGGCAACGGATTAAAAGTGAAATTCGAGACATTTTATCAACGGACGAGTTTTTTTTTCTTTTTTTTCTTTATTTTTTTTTCTTTCTTTGATAAAATGTGTTTTGATGTACTTTGTACTTTTAATTTTTTTTTGAAAACAATTGAGGAATTTTTCTACGGAAGAACTGTAACAGTTACATTCTTTAAAAGGTGCGACAAAGCTTTATTTATTCATTTATTTACTTTTTATGTGTCTATTTCATCTGATGAGAGGGGTATATTTTGCTTTTAGAAATCAGCTTCAAGTGCTAAAAAGGTATGTTTGACATAATTTTTAGTCTTAGATAATCAAGAGAATAATGATCAGATGCTAGAATGCCGATGTCGATGTACGGGAAAGTAGGCTCGTTTAGTTCTTGACAGAACTTCTTGTTAATTTTAAGAATCTTCAGGTCTGTTTCGAGACAGCTGATCCACGGGTCCTGGGTCTTCCTTTTTTTATGGATTCTCGATTGCTTGGTTTCAAAGATTCTTTTGGTGCTGGGTTGGTCATCATTCATTTCATATACGTGTCCTGCCAGTTTCAATCTTTAAATAGAAATGAAATTTATGATGTCTGGCTCCTTGTAAAGCTTATAAATTTCTGAGTTTCTTCTTCTCCGGGAGTCGTTACATTTTAAGCCTCTTAAAATGTGCTTTTGTTTCAAAAATAGCGAGAAACTTTCACTTTCAATCATGGCCCACTTTTCAGCAGCATATGTGATAGTGGGACGAATTAGAGTTTTGTAGAGCAATAGTTTTGTTTTTCTGCTAACAAGACTGGATTTTAAGCATTTGTCAATTCCATAAAACATTAGTTTCCAGTCATAACCATGCTGTGCCGTTTTTGATATGTTGTCTACACTTCTAAACATAATGTAAGTCACCACGCTTTCTCCCGCAAAACAGAAAATCCCCCACGGGCTCCCCGACAACATTCCTGTTAGGTGTTTGCTGAATTTTGCTTCAGCTACTGGTCTTTAGGCTTCTATTTAGGGACTAGTACGATAGACCTCTGGTTGCACTCTGTAAAGAATGGATGTTGTTTTTACAGTATAATACATCTGATTTTACAGTAATTTTGCCACAATAAACTAAAATTGCTAATTTTATAGTAGTACACTAAAATTGCTAGTTCACAGTAATAAGCTGTGAAAAAGCTAGTTTCACAGTTAATAGCAGTGCATCTTATAGCTTTAAACTGGAACCTGTGCTGCCAGTATTATATTGTTGTTTTTACAGTATAACACTGCTAATTTTGTGGTAATATTGCTAGTTTTACAGTAATAAACTGTAAAATTGCTAGTTTTACGGTGATAAACAGTAAAATTTCTAGTTTTACAGATTATTACTGTCCTATTGCAGTTTTAAGCTGGTACCTCTGCTGCCAGTATTATACTACCAACCACTCTGAGGGTCCTAATCTGGTTAAATCCTAACTGATACACACAGTGGGTCCTCGGAGAGTGATGCCTGTATTATACTGTAAAACAACAGTTTATTTTTTGCAGTGTTGGACCCCCTTTTCTCTCATTTCATCTCACGCTTTCTCCCCCCTGACAGGAAATCCCCCACCTCCTCCCCGACGGGCGGCTCGCCCACCGCCGCCTTCGGCCACCACCAGAAGGACCTGAGCTACGACGACCTCTCCAAGAACATCGACGCCAACCTGGCCGAGATCGACATGGAGACCTTCCGCTCGGAGGACATCAACTCCATCCTGGCCCTGCCGGCCATCTACAGCGGAGACTACAGCCAGTCCGCGAGCCACGGCGAGCAGTGCGCCTCCGTGTCCGGGTCCCTGCTCAACGGCCTCGAGCTGGACGCCTCCACCAGGAGGTGAGTGTCTCTTGCTTTTTGCTGATGGGACAACGAGTCCCCGACCCCGAAAGGAACCCTTTTCCCCGACGATACGCCTGTGATTATGTGTATCATTGGTGTCCGAGCCTCATAATATTAGGGTTGTTCAAATGAAAAGGTACCAAACGATACTATGGGTTGAACTGAAGACTTTGTTAAAAGTATTCACCATAGGCCCGAGCACGACGATCCCACTGATTAACTAACCGAACAATTCCTTGTTCCCAGAATTTCTGTTTCCGTGGACGAGACCCAATCCATCACTGTGTCAATGAGTTTGTCGTCCAAGATGAAGCGCTTCCCTTTCAGATGCTTGAGCACAGGATAACCATCAACTCCGATGTGTTCTGTGAGGCACACCAAAACCTACCCAGATTCATCAAGAACAAAAGAATGAGGCTGCTGACGAAGGGTACGGGTTTGCTTCATGATAACATACGTCCACACGTGTCCAGGGTTACCCAAGTGGCACTGCCCAAAATCAGCTGGGAGCAGCTTGACCATCCACCCTTTTACCTGGTCCTTTGAAAAAGTTTCTGAAAGAGAAGCACTTCATCTCGGACGACAAACTCGAGGGCACTATGAAGGACTGGATCTCGGAAATCCTGGTAACAAGGAATCCGTCGGTTAGTTAATCAGTGGGATCGTTGTGCTCAGGTCTATGATCAACACTTAACATAAAATCTTCATTTGGACTCACAGTATCGTTTAATACCTTTTCGTTCGAACAATTCTTATACATTTAAGGCAAAAAGAAGCAATAGGATGTAAGTGCCAAAATTGACAATTTAAAGATAACCAGTACGAATGGTAACAACCTCTCCTCTGTGCTGGAGCAAGTGGCAGTACTAGTAGCCCTGCTGGTAGGTCCTGTTACACAGCATGATTTAGAAAATATATTCAATGAAAGCCGACCTAGGACTTTAACTTGAAACGTGTTTGCTCAAAATTTTAAAAAATATACTTACATCCCTTTGCTTCTCACTGCTTTATTTGATGGAGTGCTTGGAGTAGGTTAGAATTTCCAGTTTGTTGTTACATGATGTGAACCAAATGTGCTGTTGAAATGCTGTATCAGTAAACCTTCTATTAAAATTTGGGATATGTGGAATCATTTTTTATATTTTTCATAGCGTGATTGAAGTAGGACAATAGCTCAAACCCTCGGTTTGGACTATAACTCATTCTTGAATGCCGCCAATGACGATGTGTTGCCTCTATTCATCTTCTATTGCTGCTTTATTTTTAGAAAGAATGCTTTGAATGTATTATCTGACGAACCTGGGATTAATTTTCAAAAGAAAAAAGTAGTCAGTTGATGCTGGTGCTTATGTATTTCTCATGACAGGAAAGCTCCAGTCTTTTAGAGTATTTATCCGAGAAATACTAAAACACAATCATCATTAAACTTTCACTGCAAGCATCAGCTGCTGTTAGGTGAACAAAAACTGCATGATTTGATTGAGAAAATAATATTTCAATTCATTCAACACATATTTTATTCTATACTTCTCGTACGTAGCTGGTCCGCCTTTCATCCAAAAAAGGTAAACAGACTGATTTTATATCTATAGAATCATCAAGAGTTTACTGGTGTATTTTCTTCAATAACTGTTAAAATTTGGTTATAAAAACATGTTATGCATTTTTATTTATTCTAAAATATTAATACTTTTTTGAAGTATTTTTTTATTGCTTTAAATTTTGGATTTCTATAAGTTTAACTCGGTTAATTTACCTTTTCCCTTCTTTTAAGCAATCGGCATTCCGAAGATGAAATCTCAATCTGCAAAGATGAACCTTTATTCTCTCCTCTGCGAGAACCACCTGTGCCAGAAGCTACAATATCTGTGGATAGTTTGGATAATAGTTCTAGTTACGACCAAGATTTAGTGCTCACGTGTAAAGCAAACAAAAACAATTATACAATAGTCTTTGAAGGTAGCAGTACTCAGTTTTCCGATGACTCGGATTACCAAGATGTTTGTCGAAGTAGTGAGGGTGAGGGTAGCCTATCAGGAGCAGTCCACATTAACTACAGTTCCAGCTTCAAGAAACAGAGTTCGATGGTACAATCTGACGTAGCTTTTACCACTTGGAGCAAGTTGTGGAGAAGTCACAGGATAAATCGTAGAAAAAGTGACTGTGGTACGAAAGTATCGAGTAAAAGCCAAAGCTTACCTAACCTAAGTCATAACTCTGTATTCATCACTGATAAACAGCTTACTCAGTGGGCAAAATGGTGTGGAAACCATCGATTCCCTCTTTACGAAGTGGTTCAGAATTATCAGGCTGCTGGAATGCGTGTGGCCAATAGCAAAGAATGCTTACATTCTGTGTCTCTACTCAAACTCTTCATGAAGCACAAAGTGTCGAGTAACTCTTCTATCGGCTCCAGCGGCCAGTCTGATTCTTCCACTTCCTTAATCCTACAGCCTTTGAACTTCCGTAATGCTAGTCTGCAAAATTCTCTAGACATATCTGACAACAAGATCAAACCACTTCAAAGAAACACTGATGACGCCAAAGAGAAGCATAGGGCCGTCAGTGGACATAACGACAATGATACCCGACAGACGCAGATGTTCGTGGACAATATTCAGATTTTG
The DNA here is from genome assembly GCA_038373865.1 of Uloborus plumipes. NCBI lineage: Eukaryota > Metazoa > Arthropoda > Arachnida > Araneae > Uloboridae > Uloborus > Uloborus plumipes. The sequence continues at coordinate 96,345 of JAXGGA010002884.1, forward strand.
GACTGGAATTCGGTGCAGAACATGACAGAAGCAAACAACAATAACATTAACTCTCTGTACAATAACACAGAAAACAACGTGCCTGATAACAATAACATTGAAGATATTACGGTGAATTCTGGGAATGATGACTGTGACAATTCTCAGTGCTTTGAAGATAGTTTGATGGATGCTCCTTCCCCACCTCTTAAACATTTCCATGCCACTCCTATTAAGGAAGAAGAAGAGACTGATATCTCCAGTGGCGATGAAGTCATGAGAGACAGCAAAAATCCTTTCGGCAGCGACGATAGCACTTCTGGAGACATCACTGTCATACAGAATAACACGTTAGATCACGTGGCTAACAATAACAGACAAGAAAATTCCAGCAACCTCGAAAGAATTAATAACATTTTCCCTTGTAAATCAAATGTAGTGCTCTTAAACAAAGCCTACCGAGAAGAATTGACTTCGAAAAAACCCGCTGCCTCTGCCGAGAATCATTCTCAGAGCACTCAAACGAAGCAGTTCAATATCAATGACTGTGTCGGATCGGACGGATTCAAGCCTTTGCATGCCTTCAGTTGTAAAACTAGCAGCAACCAGACTGACTGTGATACTGTAAATACTGTGCATTATGCAACATCTAGAGATTCGAGTCCCGCTTCTAGTGGTTACGTCAGCAGCCGACACAGTTCCGTAGAAAGACTGCGTCCTTCGTCCCAAGGAAGTAGCATGAATCATAACGTTTCACCCGTTGGGGCGGTGGCCAGTCCGGTATTAGCACAAAAGAGCAATGTAGTTCTCACCACTACTTGCACTTGTGGAACGCAGATTCCTGTGCATGTTAAAGATTCTTCTGTTCAAACGTCTACTTTGTATAACTCAAATTCCAGCTCTGGTTTTACTCTTAAGGAATCGTCAATCTCTCTTCCTGAGCCCAATCAGTTCTCTCAAACTGCTGTCAAGTGCCCGTTGCAGAATATGGCTTCACAGACTAAGCAAAAACAGAAAGATAAAAAATCCATATATGTGTGCTATCCGAATTATTCCTTACCTGACTTAAGTTTCCTAAAATCAATAATAGAAGAAAATTCCGAGTCTGTTTTTCTCACTCCTACAGAATACAAGTTGCCTCAAGAAATTCTTAATCAAAAACGACCTTCTAGACCTAAATCATATGGGGCTTATGAAAGTCTACTACAGAAACATCTAACTAAGATCAAAGATTGGGAATCCTTAAACGTCTTATTGCCCGATGATTTAAAAATTTTAATTTCCAAAACTCATGTCAAAGGTGTCAAAACCGATTCACCCCTCACCAAAGATTCATATTCCAAACATAGATATCAGAGTTTGTCATCTTCATATTGCAACGCTGATGATGCAACCAAATTGAAAACCAATTTCTCTGACCCTACCTACAAACAGCATGTTCCACGGAGCATTTTGAGGAAATCTAGCTCCGTGGAGCAATGTGAAGACAAACAATGCCGGGTGCATTTGCCCGTTCGTTGCACGAGCGCTTCTTCAGTGGTTGGCGGCAAGGAGACTGGAACTTCTCCAGAAAGTGAAACTGGACGTTACAGGCTCCGTTGCAGCGATTCGAAATGTTCGGACTGTTTGAGCGTTGCCAAAGCTGAAGCTTCACTGAAGAAATACGCGAATGTCCCCATGGACGGCAAGCATCCGAACTGCAACTTCAAGCCCACATCCCCATCGCATCATCAGCAACAGGACCTTGCTGCCAGAGGCGACAAGAAGTCCTGTTCCTACGAGCACTGCAGGGACGAAAACTTACTTCAAGAATTTTCGAGCAAAAGCGTCCCATATCCATTTGGTAATGAGAATGTGATGACGTCGCTTGATCAGAAGAGCGATGGCCACAGTTTGGAATCTCACATGAACTGTTTGCATGGTAAGAAGGCTGTCAAGTTCTGCGAAAAGAGTCCTACCAAAACCTCTAAGCATGCAGATGCTTGCAAGGTGGGACGATGCTGTAGCTGTGATACTCAAAATAGATCGCCTAGTAAGTATTTTGAGCCTCTAAAGTTTATAAATTTTCTTTTCTAAACTTGTTTATCTTGACAATGAACTCATGACCAAGTTCTGTTTTCATTACGTTATCGCTATTTGTACTTTTATTTTCATTGACATTTGCAATTAGAAATTTTATTTGAAGCTACCGTCAGGGTGTCCGCGCACTTGAAAAAGTCATGGTGAATCATTCCAACAATGATCGAAAATTGTCATGAACAGTCATGATAGTCAGGAAAAATTCTAAATTATGGAAACAAACAATTATGCTTGAATCTGGGTTCTAGAACACCTACTTACCGAATTTTGTGAGCTAGAAGTAAAATTTTCGTATTTTAGCTGTTTTTCACTCGTCGGCCCAGATTTTTTGTGCGTTTCGAAATCCGATAACATCCGCTTCTATGAAATTCATTTAGTTTTGTTTGTTATGCCATTCTGTCCCTTAAATATCAATGATTTTGTGTTAACAATTATTTTTACTCCTTCTTATCTATCATATTGTGAGTTGAGCATTTACAAACGTGTCATTTTGCCACACCCACTTAAAATTTTCAATACATTTGCTTCCGAGTTTATTCAAACACGTACCTCTCTTAAAAAATTATCTTTGGTTTTCACCTGTGTTAATTTATCTCGATTTTAGAAAATATATTTTTAAAAATCTGAAAAATTAATCAAGGGCTTTTAAGATGGGGATAGAATATGAGTCGGGAATTTTGCTAGAAAATTTAAAAGAAATTGGAAATTACCTTAAATTCACGAATTTTTAGTTCTTTGTTCCTTTTTCTAATATTTTGCCGATCATATCAATTAAGTTAATTGGTAAATAAATGTAGTGCTATTAATGATCAATAACATAATAATAATATTGAGTAATTTTCATGAAAATTGGAACAACATCGCTAATTTTTCAGGTGCATTTTTATAGTTCTTAACTTGCGTTGGTAAAAATCTATTTATGAGCACATAGTTTGTGGGAGAATTGAAGGGGCAAGTGGATAAAAATCAAATAAACACATAATTTATATATATATATATATATATATATATATATATATATATATATATATATATATATATATATATATATACACACAAAATAAAATCTGTGACTTGGTTCTAAAAGGGCCTAAGTTAAAAATGTTAGTTTCGAGAAAAAGGCGATGAAAGGTATTTGAGATTTTTTAGGATGCTATAACTTTCTTATATTAAGAGTCCCATTATTATTTTTTGGTATTTGTTTATTGTTAGTGTAAAGAAACATTTTATTATATGAAATTTTTTATATATTATATAAATTATATATTATATATATAAATATATAATAAATATAATAATTTATATAATATATATATTATTATATATTATATAGACATTGGCCTTTGTAGAATTAGAGTTTTACTAAATTGGAAACTTTTTATGTAAATAACACAGAATGTGAAAAAATTGACATTGGCCGTTTTAGAACCAAGCCACAGAAATATACTTTAAATTTATATAATCAATTTGAAAAATTCTAAAAACTATTCTCAGCCAATTTACCCAAGTTGCATGAAACTTTTTTTAGAATTTTGTTTGTTTTAGTTTTAATCATTTTTTAATTTCCTTACAGCTCTGCTCATTTTTAGTTATTCCTAGTATTATATGCGAATTTTTCATCCTCATTTAATGTGTGTTCCTCTTTTTCAGGTGATTTCCATAGTTCTCAGTGTTCGTGTGAAATCTGTAGTTTGGAGTCTGATAAACCTCCTCAGGAATTTCTTGTTTCCCCGACTCAAAATTCCCTTTTGTACCCAGAGGTGTCTGATTCCTACACCTTGCAGAACTTTTCTGGAGGTGGGAAATTTTTCCAAGAAGCTCTCAAAAGAAAAACAGGCAAGCTTTCAATTGTTTTTATTGTTATTTAAGTTTTCACTGTTTCAAAAATATGTTTTTGAACCAGTGGTTGGAAAAACTACATATTTTTTGTAGCGAACTACAACTACAACTACTTTCTTATGAATGTAGTTAACTACAGCTACAACTACTTTTTTTCAAATGTAGCGAGCTACACTACTTTTGAAATGTAGTTGCTACTTCGCTACTTTTTAAAAAATAAATAATAAAAAGAATACATACACCGTTTGAGGATCGACCGAAAAAATTCGAAAAGTGGTTTAGATTAAAAAATTACCTCATTCAAATATGGAATAGAAATAGGAATTGTCTTTGAATTTATTTGTTACTTTTCCTTTTTGTTCCTTTTTTTTGCTAAAATTTGTCCTTTTTTGTCTTCTTTACAATTTTTTCGAATATGTGCCACAAGAACCACCTTGTTTTCTTTCTCCGTTCGCTTTTTGTTTCATTTATTTATTTTTTTTAATCTAATTTAAAGTAGTTTCTAGAAATCGCTACAAACTACTATTTGTTTGTATCGCGCTATTCGCTACTCTACTTTTTTAAAAAAGTAGTGCGCTACACTACAAACTACTAAAAAATGTAGCTACTACAGTAGTTTCGCTACTTGTAGCGCGCTACTTCCGACCACTGTTTTGAACCTTAGAAATGTGATTTGAAAGTGCACAAAAATATACCATTAGCAATAGGTATCGCTGGCATATATTTCAGTAGTACGAAAAATGCCTTGTCAGTGCAAATGAAGTAAACTTAAATAAGTAAAGACATTTTTTTAATTCAGAAACATTTTTCATATTATTGAAAAGGGCAAAGTCAGTGAGACACAGTTACACAAGTTTTTTGTTTGTATTTGTTGTTTTTCCTTGATATTTGTATTTTCTAGGTTTTGTATGAGTTGTGTGTGTAGAAGAAACCATGATAATTTATGTTGTTCCTAAACTTCTTACATGGAAATAGAAAATAGCTTCTGCTATTTTCTATAGTTAATAGTTAAAGTTGTTTTCAACTAAATAGAAAGCCTTTTTTTTTAAACCTTGTTTTTTGACATTAATTGTTGTTATCTCTACCTTAAAATTTCACTCATTGTGCATATATTTGTTTATTTTGTGTAAATTAATTTATGTGCATTGATTATTAACTTAAAATATTTTTTTCATTTAAACTGGAAAATAAATTTTGTTTGATGTGAATATAATTCACTACAGCTTCTTGATTTTGTAACAATGGCATAATTTTGTACAACATATGCAGTAGTTGAGAAATACAACAAGGTTTTAAATTTTCTTCTTTTGTCTGTATAGGTCTTGTTGAAAATTTGAGGAAAGCGACTCAAAACATATTTGAACACCACAAAACATCTAGTAAGAAAGGGGTAAGAAGAAATTTAAAATGTTAACTAACTATATGTATTAATTTTAATTATTAAAGTAATTACATATCTGTTGTGATTTCTTTAACTGGATTTTTTATATCACAAGACGTCCTTCAAATTATGAAACATTTTAATGCAGTTTTTTCCCCCGTTGAAAGTATTAATGATGCTTGAAAATTTTGATAGATACATGTAGATTGTAGATTCTGCTGAATAATTTTTATGTGATACTATGTAATTTTTTTTTTTTTTTTGCTTGTTATAAAGTAGCTGAGACAAGTTTGTCCGTCATTAAAATTAACGCAATGCAACTTGTTGACAAATGTACTGTAATCTACTTTCACAAATTCTTGTTGGATGAGATAAATGATAAATATATATCTATATCTATCTATCTATCTATATACTGTCGTTCCCGCTTAATCGGGTTAACATATAAATGAATACCCGGCTTATAGGAATAAAAAGGGGAGTAAATATTTGAATTGTTACCTTGCTCACTCCAGGCACTTTTTTTAACACTTAAGGCAACTACTAAGAAATTTACATGTAAAAGGAAGTAGTGTGGGGTCCATACCAGATTTTTTTACCACATTATCCTGGTTAGCACACGGTTATTACAAATATTTCGGTCTTCAATTTCGAAAAATTTCCAGATCAGAGCCCCGAATCCCAACCACTTCTTATAGTATCATCGAAGACCATCTAAAATTGCTTTTTTTGAACTTCATAGTCGAAAAACTGCTGGAGAAGAGTCTGTCAAGGGAGGGGCGATCGCCCCCATCGCCCCTCCCTTGTATCCGCCCCCGATGATAACTTTTGCAAATCAACTGGAAATTGCTCTGAATTTGACTTGTTAACTGCCCATTATAACATTACTACATCACATTTTGACAGTGTTGGATTTATAAGTTTGAGGACTCGTCACAATACAATTTTGGAGTCCTCTTTGTCTCCATAATTTATTTCATAATAAACTCCATAATGTATTCTGTTAGTTTTTGTTTTCCCCCTTTTGTTTATTTTGAATTTTTCCGTGTAGAATTATTGTAGAAGATTTCTTAAAACTTCAAAATATATGTAGACTCTTAAGTGTAACACAAAATAAAAACTGTGCTTGAAAAAAAAAAAAAAGGTTTGACAGATATTTTCCCTTGCAGGTGGATTGTGGCTCATCATTTTCCATGGGGCAAAAGATCCTGACCTGGCTCTGTCCCGCAGTACATACCATCTTGTCTGACGGCCTGCTGCCATCAGTCCAAGGATTTTTCGGCCCTCTGCCAAATACCCCATGGAAAGTTGCTGGAGCATCCATAAAGCAAGGTACATTTTCTCTTTTTTTTCTTTTAACAAGCTTGATTTTACCCCATTGTATAAAAGGTGGACATCACAGTCAGTGAGTCAGTTATGTGGAAAACATGTAACATGACCCAAAATTCAGTAATTTTTATTTTGTCTATTGCTTGAAGTATGAATTATTTCCTCAGTTTTTCCTTACCTTGCAGTTGCATTTAATTAAAAATGGTTATTTCCCATGAATGTCTTTTCATGAAGTTAGAAATCACCAATGTTGTGATGTAAAATAGTCTGTAGGAATTGAACCATTTATTTCAAAAACCAGTCAACAGACAAGACTTAAAAGTTTGAACTCACATTTTTACTCTTGTTTTAATTGTTTCCAATATAAGTTAAAACAATTTAAACTAAAATATACACATATTTGGATATATTTCTTTCAGTAAAAAGTTGTATTCGCAATCGAATAATTTAATGTGATGCTATGTTTTCTTAAAATTAAAAATTTTGTCTGTTGACTGCTTTTGAAATAAACTATTCAATTGTTGTTAGAGATAAATAATTGAATAAATCCTCCTCCAAAACAGTTCCGGATGCCTCCCATGCCAATAGCGGTGAGAGGCAATATATGCAGAAATAAAAAATTACTAATGTTATAACTTTAGCGGGAGTAAAAATCTCCTAGTTGAAAGGTGATAATAATAGTTTAATAAAAAGTAATAATATAAAATGAAAAGCCCAAACAATAAAGTGAAAAATTATCGTAATAAAAGAAAAGATTGGGAAATCAAAAGCAAAACATTATTTGTAATGAGTTTAATTCCTACTGAGTTTAGGAGTTGAAATTACTAACTTTTACAAAGGTCATGAAATCTTTTCTACTGGTATTTCATTAACCCATTGCTCAGATTTTAAGATTAATTTTACTGTATCATTTTGCTGGGCTATTTTGAAAACTCTAATTTTGTTAATAGGTGAAACAAGGAAAGAAGTGGAAGACCTACTCAATCATGTAAATTCTGAAAAGCAACTTACAGATAGCACTTACAGATTTAATGCTTTCATCATAGGTTTGCTAAAGTGAGTTTTTCATTTTAAAGTCAACTGCTTAACATATGTTACTGATGAATTTAGTTGCCATTGTATTTCATTGAAGTCAAGTCTATGTCACTTAGTAGATCTCTTATATATATATATTTTATAGCTTTCACTTAGAGATTAGTCTTGAGTAACACACATTGCAACATGAAATGCTTCAAATGTAAGCTGTTGTTAAAATTCGGATCATTTAGGAGGAATTTATGTTTTAAAAAATGGATGAATCTATCAATAAAATGCTTTAATTTTCAAAAACATATATTAATAAGAAGCAAAGATGGGTAAACAGTCAACAATTTTTAATGAAAAATTTGAGTTAAAGTTTAAAACTTTTTCTCTCGCGAAAATTTTCTGTTTTAATGAGTTGTCATGTAGATAGTGAAGTAAACTATGTTATCTACATTAATATGCAGTAAAACGGAAATAATTTCCAAACTACTAATTCATCATGATTCTTACTGAATAATGCTTAATACTATACTATCAACAGTTAATTATGTTTTTATTGCCTAAATGAAAAAGTAATTGATTCTTTAAAACTTTATTTCAGTCTCGGATGCTTTGAGTGGTGGCTAGGTCACCTATGTGCTTGCCAGAGCCTCATTTGCCATCACTACCACCCAACTGCCCTTCTCAGCTTGCTGGCTCTACCAGCTGCCGTACATTTGCGCCACGAGTTGAAGGAACTTGTGAGCCCCTTGTCGAACCTGTCTTTCAACCTGGATATCCTCTTTGAAACCAAAGTGACCGGTGACAACTGGAAGAAATACAGCGAGAGCAACCTGAGACCTTCTGCCATGGAGTCACATGCAGAAGCTAAAGCTGCCAAAGAAAGCGACGATAAGAATTATATTGATCTCAACCTTCACTTTTCTCCCTACAAGCAGACTGTTGGAAATAAAATAAATGATTTCAGCCTGAAGAACAGGCAGGCGTCTTCACCGTGCAATAACGTGATGAACATTAGGAGTGATGCCGAGGACGAGAACCAGGTATGGCCTGGTATAACCATCAACCCCTTTCCCAACGCCAAGTTTGCTGAAGAGTTCAACGCCTCTAGTCAGAAGAAGGAGAAGAATCGCGGTATGCCGCTGAACCTGATGAGGGACACCCTCTTGCCGAGAGATTCGGCAGACCACGGCGGGAGGAGAGAGATCCCCTATTTCTCCCTCTGCTCCAGCACCGACAGTGGCTGCAGCTCCCAGATCGACCACAACAACCACGCCCCCTCCCCGGCAACAGCCAATGACGAGTCTCCGAACGTGGACGTCAAGGAGGGGCAGCAGTTCAAGATGCTGCGGCAGAAGTGGGAGAAAATCAGCCACGGGATCAACAAGCAAGTCTTGAACAAGAGTCCCGTCAAGACGACGGCAACCAAGCCAACCATCTCCAGCAACTCAAAGGCGAAGAAGAAGATGGAGATATCTCCTCCCAGGCAAGCGGCAAGGGAGGCGGTCATCCCCAAGACGCCAACTAAGTCGCTGGCGTCTGCCAAGAGTCGCCAACCGAAGGCAAACATGTATCCGGCGACTACGAACGAGTTCAGGTTTGTAGAGTATTCTTTGGTGTTGGGAACTTTTTATTCATTGTCTATTGAGAAAGAAAAAAAAATAGTTGCTTATTTCAATTTTGATGATACAGTAATATGAATCATTTTGTTCTAAACAGTTTTAATTCAGTAAAGTGGCTGATTCAATAATTCAGATAGTTCGATAAAACTGGATCCTGTTCTATTTTTGAGGATTTGGTTCATTAAAGTGGCTGATTCAATTAACCGGTGTCCACTGTATTAGGTATTCAGTGACTTGACCATAGCTAGCATCAGATTGGTCAAAAGCATAGAGCTAATTTATGTACAATGATTTTGATGGACCAATCAAGAACTGTTCTACTTACTATGTAGGCTGTCTTCTTTTCTACAGTGAGTTAGGTTAAGTTATGTTCTGTGCTTGCAAGTAGCAAGTTACTTTTTTCAGTAAAATAAAGTGTGGGTTTTTATCCAAAACAGAAACAAATACAAATGTGACGACCAACAATAGGCTCTGGGCCCAGCTATGTTGGTCCTGGTCAAATTGTAGTCCCCAACAAAGATCAATGGCCTTTTTAAAGCTATCCACTCCCTTGCTCATTACAACCTCTTCCAGTGTAGACTATTCCAAGAGCCCACTACCCTATTAAAATAGTAATTCTTCCTCATTTCCTGGTTGGCTTGGGTTTTGAATAGCCCTAAAACTATGTACTCTTGTCCTGCTTTCCATGCAAAACTTTAACCCTGTAACATCTCTCATGTTGATAAATTTAAACAACTGAATCATGTCCCCTCTGATTCTCCTTTGTTCTAGACTATACATATTAACATATTCAGCCTGGTGTCATACTCTAAATCAGAAAGCCCATTGAGTAACCTTGTAGCCCTCCTTTGAACCATTTCCAACACATTAATATCTTTCTTTCTTAAGATAAGGAGACCAGAACTGAGAGTCCCACAAGAAATAAGTCATTTTATTTTTCTCTTCAAGGTTGATGGCTCCGGATGTGGTGGCCTCGTCTCAAGTTCCCGGTGAAGCCAGCAGCGAAAAGAGGCGATCTCATATCCCCACACTCAAATTCAAGAGTCCTCAGGTCAAGTCGATGATTCCCGTTCAGAAGATGGGCACGAGAGCCCGGTCGGCAAACAGGGACCCACGTTTCTCGTTGGATTAAATGTGAAATATGGAAACTAAAGTAAGTGCATCATCCCGTTTCTTACATCTTCAGACACTATATCAGTCTCTCAGGTGGATATACTTTATAGCTTCAATAATATTTAGCGCTGCGAAGTCATAAGGATGGTAGTGTTCTTAATTTGCTTCATTTGTACCTTTCCCTAAATTGTCAAAAGAAGTCATTTATTTTTCAAAATGTGGCTTTGATATAAGCAAAACTATAACTGTTTTTTTATCTTTAATTTTACTGTAAAGTTTTACTTAACTTTATTGAAAAATTATTTTTAATTGTTTTATCCACATTTGCTGGAGTTGCCAGGGGATCCTAATTGGTTCCCTTTCTTCTAGAGATTGGCTCAGGGACGTCATTTCAAGTTTTTCCAGGGGGGGGGGGGGCAAAGGGTCCAAACTCAATGCAATTTCATCGGAAAACATCAAAAGCCACGCCCACTTATATGTAAATACATTGATTTCTCAAAGTCAGGGGGGGCAGTTGACCCCCCCCCTGCCCCCCCCTAAATGACGGGCCTGGATTGGCTCTATATGTCTGATTAAGTGTCTTTGTCCTTTTTTTGGTGTCATCTTTGTTTTGTTCTTTGTGTTTCTGGTTTTAGCGGAAGTTATGACAGCTCTTCCTTTTGCCATATGATTCAGAATTTTTAGCGTTGTATATGTGTCTCTTTCAGAAATGTTTTAAAATTCTTTAGAAGTTTTATGTTCGTTTATTATAATAATTTTAGTTTTAGTATATCTTTATTTTTTACAAATACTATCGTTTGGCACGGTATAGTCTATTAAGGCTCTTGCGCCAATAAATCCAATGCGCCCAACCAACTGTTGAGTATTGAAATATATGTTTTTCTTTTGTGTAAGAGCTATGATTTATTTGGAAAAAAACTCATAATTTTGCAATGTAACATACTACAAAATGTTTAAGAAAACTACTGCTCTGAAATTGCTCAAGTCCAAAATCTACAAATTGCTTAGTCCCACGCAATGCAGAAGATGTGAGAAACTATTGGAGATCAAAAACATTATATATCTATAGATTAATACACAAAGCATTCCAACTTATTACCAATTGTAGAAGTGTAAGAAACATCAATAAATAGGGAGTTTTATCATGTGCCCGTTATGTAGAATTGAAAAGAAAAGTAGAGTAAAACTATTTCCAAGAAAATTTTTTAATGCTTATGAAATAATCTTTCAGTCCAAAAGGTTCAATTTTACTCTAAACTTACATTTTAATGTAATTGAGTTTTGTCTTCTTCTCTTTCAGGTTTGTGTCTGTCTGTATGTGTATCATCTGCTCTACTGTGGAACTACTACTTAAAATTATTCAGTCAAAGATGCATGTGGAGATTGTATCTAGTATCTTAAGAAGCTATTGCAATTATTGCCTTACTCCCGACCACTGAACTCTTCATGTTCTAACCGCGAACCGGATCGGCTATTTTTTATCGTTTCCGAGAGTATTCGAAGAGATTCGAAAAAATTATCTCCCTTGGTTCCAAACTTGCATTTGTAAATGTTTATACAAAGTAGGCTGTTCATTTGGCCACGATGTTTTTTATTTCATTGTATAGTTTTTGTTGAGTTTTAGAACTTTTAATGTTTTTGTTTCTTCGTTTGCTTCGCGGAGCAAAAAATTCTGAAGCGAGTCATTCCCGTGTCAGTCATTCATGTGAAAAAAGGAGACTGTATTGTATGTATAGATACATATATATATATATATATGCTTAACCACCCACTGATATTGCACGTAGAAGAGAAAACCTGTACTGCTCTATTCAGCATTGCCGTCGCGATAATGTTGCATTAGACGGTAGGTTTTTGTTCATGTGCTCCCTCTCTCCCTACTATTTTGGAATATAGTAGCCTGCTGAATGATACTGCGCATGTATAGTACACCCCACTGCCTGCTGAACGCAGTACTCGCACGCTGCAGTCTTTCACGCACCGAAATCCGTAGTAGGTCAATGTACAACAGCATAAAAAAATAGAAAGTATTAGTGAGTTAAGACTTTAATACCTGTGTGTTTTTTAAGAGTAGGTTAAAATAAATGTAATGTGTTAGTATCTCAGGGAAGTGTTGAGTATTCAGTGCTCTTCTCATTTGTAAGAAAAATTAAAAAATAATTAGTTAGTAAAATGAATAATTTTAAGTAATATAAACTGAAAAATGATAGAATCTTTATTTATTATAATTATATATTAATATGTAATTTTTACTTTTTTTTCATCAGTGGCACTTGCAGAGGTTACTATGTATTTTTAGTTACATATTTTTAGTATTATGCACTGGCAGATTTACCAGGTTGCAAATGTTTCAATTGTGAGGGTTCACTGTAAAAAAAAAAGATCTCAAGCTACTCTTCTCTTTTTTTGTCTTTTGTTATTGGCAATGGGGCTCCAAAAATGTGTATCGGCCGCTGAAGCTATAAAATTGCTAAATATATATAGTTAGACAAAATTGAGCTTGATATAAAATTAAAATTTAATGAAATTAAAAAATTTACTGTAAAAAGTTTTCAGAATTGTTTTGCTTATGAACTGTCAAAAATATTAATGACACTTTTTGAAATAAAAGTAAAAAAATTGCAAAACTGAAATGAGATTTAAAAATATTGTTCGTGTAAGTATTAAACAGTGACAAAGAACTCTGAATCAACTAGAAGTTACACTTATTTTAGTGTGTAAACAATGAAAAAGAAAAATTGGTCTGGTTTATTATTATGTTATATAAATCTAGTTTATTATTGTATTAATATATTGGTAAAATATATAAATAAATTATTCATATGAATAATTTTTTATTGAAAGTTAGAGTTTATATATGAAACGAAAACTTGATTATTTTGTTATTATTGTTTATAGTTTATTTGCATGGTAATTTTATTAATAAAAGTTCAAATGTTTTAAAATAATATATATATATATATGATTTATTATTTATTACTAATTTTATTTGTACTTAGTACAAAGATTTGCAAACAACTTAGTAAAAGTTTTTAAAAAAGATTTATTTGATTACTGCTGTACTGTACATAGACCAACCATGGATTTCGAGACTGGGCAACTATCTTCAATAGATATCCTCTCGTATCTGCTATTGTGGACCTCACTGTTGCTTCGTACATGTAGTCGAAAATATGTTACACACGTTGTAGAATTTCCTGTGATCTCTACCTAACACTGGATTGCTTTCTCTTTCACCTACTGTGTACGATAAAAAGTCGCGTGGGAGAATTTCATATCCCGCTTGATTGGATTGTATGTGTTTTGACGAATATCGGAATATTTGTGTCAGAAATTTGTATGGAAAAAGAGTGGTTTTGTGATAATGAACTCCTCTTTTTTGTTGCATTTTGGAATTTTAAGACAATTTAATGTAATTAAGACTTGTTTTTAATTTATCCGGATGTTTTCTGGCATATGCTGCGAGATATTTTAGTGATCCTTTCCGTTGCACTTGAAGCCGAGAGCTTTCGGAAATTCCTTACCCGGAAATAATGATATTTTAATGTTCTGAAATGATTTGAAAGGTGTATATGTGTTGTATTGTTTTAAATATTTTATATGAATTATTCATGTCATTAAATATTTTAAAGGTAAAAAAATTGGAATAACATTGCATCGTATTTATCTACTCTTTCAAACCAATACAGCTTTGGTCTGTGTATTAGCATTTATTTATTTAACACTCTCAGTAACAATTAATTACGATCAAATATTCAGTTCATTTTATTTGAAGCTTTTGTTTGTTTATTTATTTTTTTCATTTTAGTGAAGGACATAAATTTAGTCATTACGGAAGAAAAATTTTGTTAGCATTGGACACTCTCAGAAAATTACTTCTTGTGCCTTTTTATTTTAGGTATCTTATGTTATTTCTTAGCCTTGCTGAGGCGAAATCAAAATTTGATCCTCGTGGTTGTAGCAGATATAAGACAGTTAAAAAAAGACCAGGTTAGAGGTAAAATGCTAAACAGATAAATTTTAAATAAAGATTTTATTATTAGAAAAAATGAACATTGCTAATTCAAAGGGAAAAAGCAAAGCAAGTACAATTTTTTTGAATATTACAAAACAGAAAGCATTAAGCAATATTTATTATGTGTTATATTGATTCAATTGTGTTGTGTTCTCTGTGTCTTTGATTTTTTTTTGCATTTTGCTGCGTATATTAACTTTAATTTTCAGCAATGAATCATGTTCTGCTCCCAAAGAGGAAATGCATAGATTTTCAAATTGATTAGTTAGTAGATTGCTTTGATTTCCCTTCAAAAAACTGATTTGTCTCCTGCACAGAAAGGCCAAAATGAAGCACTCTGAAAATATAATTTTTGTCCAGTCAATGACCATTTTCACCTCTTTAAGCTCTTTTGTGCCAATTTATTTGCAGATTGTAACTGCATAAATGTGGATAGTATGATACTTAATTGACGTTATTTTCATGTCCCAATCTCTGTAACTGTTTATTTTATATGTTACCTTATGAATCAGTGTTTGTTAGCTAAAGCTGTAAATCCGAAAACGCATTTACTATTGCACGTATGTTGTTTTTCTCTCCACCCCCCCTGTAGCCGTCTGCTTTCTAAGTAAGAGTAGATCCCTTTTACAAATAAAATAAAGGATATCATATTCCCCACTCACAAATAGTTGTAGCAATTTCTCATTTCGGTGTAGGCATTTATTTTTCATCATACTTATCCTCTAAGACTTTTGTTTAGGTTTAAAAAACCTTTCCTTATTTTATTTAATTTAGTATGTAATTTTTTTTTTTTTTTTAGTTCCTGCATTTAGCATTGCAATGGTATTAAACAATTCATTAATTTAATTCTTTCTCTTGTATCTTTTTAAAAGAGTAACTGGTTTCTCAATTTCATTACTTTCAATCCTGGTGAAATATAAGCATGGTAATGAAACTATTTGATTAACTTGAGTGAAAGCTAGAAAATTGTTAACTTATGATAAAACTATTTTATATCAGTTTCATACCGATTGTAACAGCTACAGAATCTTTGTTATTGGCTCTATATTATCTAATTAAAATACTGATTGACTCTTTTAATGCATTTTTGGATATAATTTTCACTCTGTTTTGTTATCACTAGCTCTATGTCCAGAGTTAGCCTTCTCTCCTAAAAGTGATGCCCCCCCCCCCAAAAAAAAAACTCTGAAGCACTTTTTCCCAAAATGAGACCAACACCTTCTAAAACACCCCCCTTAAAATTTTCAATGGTGCAGTCT
The DNA here is from genome assembly GCA_038373865.1 of Uloborus plumipes. NCBI lineage: Eukaryota > Metazoa > Arthropoda > Arachnida > Araneae > Uloboridae > Uloborus > Uloborus plumipes. Next base: position 111,984 of record JAXGGA010002884.1, read on the forward strand.
GACCCCTAACTCACTTTGTGGACAACCTCAGACCACATGCATTTGACAGTTATTTATTAACACTGCATTTCTTTTAGACCAAAAAGTTATTATAGAATTGAAAGTTTGCCATTGAGATAATTGGCTCTTAGATAATATGCATTGGAAATAATTTTCCTTATTTGTGTTGTTGTACAGGTGATTGGATAGTCTGAGGCAACTTGAGGTCAGGGTCGGACTGGCCATGTGGGCATTCGGGCAAATGCCCGGTGCGCCGCTCTAAAAAGCGCCGGTCGACAGTCGTCGTCGTTTTTTTTTTTTTTTACGTCAAACTTTTTTTCTGTATTAATTTTTGTTTGTTTAAAAACATAGTTTTTTTTTTCTGTCGCCTTGTTCCAAATGACAAGGCGTTTCTCTTAACAAATCAGGGGGCTCTTCCAAAGCTTCAATAAGAAGCGCGCCGAGGGCGCCCCTTTCTCACCGACCGCCTAGTCACTCGCCGTACTTAAAACGCAAATACTGCTTTAAGTTTCGGCGCCCCTGGGGGGAGTTTCCTTAAAGCTTCAAGGGGCGCGCCGAATCAGCTCCCTTCTCACGGACCGAAGGCGCCCTCCGTACTTAAAACGCAAATATTACTTCAAGCTTCGGCGCCCGCTTCCATTAAACTTCAAGGGACGTGCCGAAGCAGCCCCCTTCTCACGGACCGAAGGCGCCTAGGCGCCCTTCGTATTTAAAACGCAAATACTACTTCAAGCTTCGGCGCCCCTGGGGGGAGCTTCCATAAAACTTCAAGGGACGCGCCGAAGCAGCCCCCTTCTCACGGACCGAAGGCGCCTAGGCGC